>VZRI01008823.1:1471-33145 GCA_013397515.1 Upupa epops | reverse complement strand
AATGTGCAACATTGATATTAGAAACAGAGAAATGCATTTGTCAAAGATAAAGCATTAAAGGTTTAAATATACAGACATGAAAAAGGTAGTTCTTCAAATGCCACTGACATTTCACACCCCATTATCTTTTGTACATCTCTTGCATACACAAAAATTATTCCTGTTTCTCCACTCTCTTCAGTTCCTTTTGCATGCAATTCCTACTAAATTAAAATTTTATCTCCCTCTATCAGATGTATCCTGGCAACATGGAACACAGTGCAGAACACACCTGACATATTTTGGTCCCACTCACATATTTTATTCGATAAGTAGTATATTTAAAGCAAGCAACAAGCAATGCTGTCTCACTTCAGTTTTGCTGAAGTCAGTAGAAAAGCCCCTCTGCCTTTAGAGAGGCCTGAACGGGGAACCAGGTCCAAGACAAGCTCTTCATTTACCAGTACTTGCTAAGAAACTTCTGTGCACTCAATATAGAGCTCTTTAGGTTCCAAAAACCAGCTAGAACTGGCTATACTTTAAACTGCTGAGGAACAATAAACCAGATGTGCCTTAGGGTATCACTTATCATACTTATCAGTTAAGAAAGAAGGCAAGTGTAAGCCTCGGTTCTAGAAGTTGTCCATGAACAAAAAGGTTCTTAATTACCTTAAAAATAATAAAAAACATTAAAAACATTATTATTCATTAGTATTAACAGGATACAACACTAAATTTTGTAAAGCTTGGCAGAAAGGTTGTGAAATTATCGATAATGTCCATAGCATTCTCCCCTTCAGTGGAGATGCTCTTCACATACCACTATCAACCAGAAAGTTGTTTTTATGAAGTTGTCACATAAAGCATCAATTTGCAACAAGAGTTCTGCAACCCACAAAAATCCCCCTTTAGAAAAATAAACCTCCAAACAAGAAACCTACAAATCACCAACTAAGGTAAGAGAAAAGGACAGAAAACATCTTTGCCCAGTGGATCCACAAATACAGCACAGACACAGTTTTAGCAAAGGATGGTTTGGCCAGTTATAAAAAAAAAAAAAAAAATATCATTTTCTTATGGAGATAATTAAAATAATGTTTTTTGCAATAAAAACCACTGTCCGATAAGAATATCAAGAACCAGTAAACAGAGTAGTAGTAGTTGCATTGAAATACACAGAGGTACACAAACAGAAAGTTTATTGGTCCTACTGAGGAAATTCCTGGAATATTTGCACCTTGTGATGGATATCCAAGTCTGAAGATGGAATGCCTAGGCTTGCTTATGTTTTAAAAAGATGCCTCCAAAATCACATACATAATTAATTAATTGTTGAAAAATTTTTGTGAGCATAAACACTCATGAAGACAATCCAAGCATCTAACCCAAATACTTCAAGGAAAAAAGATGACTAAAGTATATGAAAAGGCATCAGAATTAGATGATTTTAACATATACTTTCTAAGGAATCTAGCTGTGAAGATAAAAGGATAAAGACAATTAAGAAGAACACAGGAATATATGAATATGTGGACATATGAATACGTACAGATATGTGTATTCCTAAAAAGCTCCAAGGCAATACAGCCATATTTTGACAAGTATCAGGAAATGCTAAATCCTCAGGAAATACCTCTAGGATCCATAGCACAGGAAGCACATGGGCCTTTTTTGTACAGCAAGTTAGAGGTCTGCAGTAGAATTTTTACCGTGCCACAGCATGTCACTCAGCTCCAGCAGTGCTGAGTTCCCACACAAAAAGCTTAAGGATGTCACACATTTAGAGGTTACAACACAGGAAAACTTCCTCTGTGCTTCAAGCACCATTCATAGTTTTCTCATAACCAGTTGCTTGGATACTTTTTCTGAAGGTCAGGGATCCCTTTCTACCCCCATGTCTACACATTCCCCAATTAAGATAAGTGCTGCAAAATATTTGTTGACTTAATCACAGATTCCCGTGTGCTGTGGCTTAGTCTGTTTGTCACAGATCACATCACTGGCTACTACAATGAAGCCACAACTTTATTAACTTTTAGACTTTGTTTTCTGGATGGATTGGTTTTGGGTTGGTTTTTTGGGTTAGTTTTTTTTTTGCATGAGCTAGGTCTCTCCAATGCATCCTTGCTATATCAGACTGAAACCTGAGCTCTGAATGACTTCAATGTAAAGACATGTGCAAGTCCATGTAAGAAGTAGGACACAGTTCTGTTGCTGTCCTTATGTTCTGTGAAATGCTGTCTTTCCTCCATTTTTAAACAGCAGAATATGAAGTGATTTGAGAAGTTTCAAGTTCCCATGTTTATAATTTTCTTCTCCTGTATTTCTTCATGACAGCATTCAGTTTATTGCACTCTGCTGATAGGCTTATCTACTGCTTCCCAAGATCTTGCTTTGGCTTGTTTGTGAGTTTGTTGAGGGTGTGTTTATTTTCAGCTTATAGGTTAGGTTTTTCCTTCATACCTTCTTGATTCCTTACAGCCCTGCAGACATGATTCACCTGCTGCTGCTTTCTGCCTACCCTGTCCTGCTACAGATATGACATCGCTGATGATGTACTGTAGCTGTATGGGCACACAGTGATAGATTTTGTGGACAGTATTATTGATGACTGAAACAATAAATGCATGGTTTATGGAGGTACCAGGCTGCTTCAAATACAAAGGTAAAGCACAGACAAGCATAGATAATGATTTTTGTGATTAGTATCATCATGGTTTCATGGAGAAAAGGACCGTCCTTAAGCTAAGGAACTTAGTTTTAACTTGATATAAATCAGTCTATTTTCATAGGGTCACAAAACTGAACCTGTTTACAGTGGCAAAGGATGTGGTAGCACATCTTTCTGTAAAAGTTTTGCCAGCTCAACATAAACCCATTAATCATGAACTACAGCAAGATCTGCAATCACAGTGACCCTGCTTTATTTATTCTATTTCTTATCTTGCAGGAAAAGCCAGCCTCCAGGAATCTGTCTGTTGAGGTACAGGACAATGGAAGATTTCTGTGTTTGAGGCAACAATCTCATGTTTGGAATAACTAGGTTATCTGACACTAGAGGTAGAGTAACTGGTGAGATTTTTCTTCTTCAGATTAAATAGCCTGGTCCTGTTTTCATGTACTGGAGAAAAAGCATCAAAGCATCTGCTTTATTGCTTCAATAGATAACCTTCAAGTGGAATAATCCAGGCAAATTCCACAAAACATCCAGTAATTTGAAGAGAAAACAGAGCCCAACTTCCAGAACCTGTTTCTGATATTGATTCCATCTCTGTTTCTGAACTTTTCCCGGCTCCATTCTTTTGGTGAGTCTCTCAGTTGGTACAAGAATGTTATTCAGCTCAGAGATAGCTATCAGAGGGGTTTTTTTCAAGTCCATTTGACAAGTCTAGGTCAGAACTGTGCTGCAAAAATCAATAGGGCTCAAATTTTTTCTTTTAAATGATCTTGATTAGTTGCACAGGAAGTGCCATTCAAGTCAACTTTCCATGACCAGAAGTGACAGACAAAATATTTCTACATAAGAAGCCCTTGCCAAGCATCAGAAATACAGACTGGCTGTAATTTAAGTTACAGACATTATGCAACTTGTGGATAATGAGGTACCTATTACAGCTTTATACTTTGTCTTCAAAGCAGACACTACCACCCATTCTCAAACTTTGAAGTGTGTGGCTACACTGCAGTCCAAACGATCAGAGGCTGTATTGTTGTTCATGTGTGGCTCTGCAGCACATGTATAAATGATTTACTTTACCTGACAGGTGACAAAGAAAACAGCTTTTCTAGGATCCTAGAAGATGACATTAAATAGTATGTTCAGCAAAGCATCAGGATTTCTAACACACACAGAGTTGTAAACATCATGAGAAAAAGAAATCCTCCTTGAGGAGTCAAGAAAAAAAGAAATAAAAGCAAGGGCAATTCCTGCAATTAGGACAGACACTCAAGACTCACTACTGCTATATTTCCTATTTGTCAATTTCTGATGGGGGAGAGCAACTAGAATGAATAACAGAACACAGCAGAATTCAAACTAAGAATTCATTTGCTGGTTTAACAACAAACAAAACAGACAAGAACAACTTTTCTCAGCATTATTATCTAAGCCCATCAGATAGCTGATGCACTTACTAACCACTTTCCACAAAGTGGTAGTAGCTCCTGTGCTGAGAAGGGCAAACACTGGCTGAATTTATTGGAGCAATGTATAAAGCCAGATCTGGGAGAAAATATTAAGTAACCAGTTTTTACAAGTTCTTGATAACCAGTTAAAAACCTTAGAAAAAACCCTTGAAGAAAAACGATCGATTTTAAATGATTTTAAATGTTATGTCTAAACTTTAGGCCAATTTCCTGATGTTAGCAAACATTTCAGTTAGTGTTGCCATCCCTGATCACAGCAAGGTTTTCCTTCCAGTATAGGCTTTTCTCTGAATTTGAAACTCAAGCTTCATTCAAACTCACATCAAGCAAAAATAGGGCAAAACAGATCCATACTGAACCTGTATGGGTGAAGCCATGGAGATTCTTGCTGCTGTAATCACAACTATAGTTTTTCACCTGAAATCTGGTCCATTTCAACAAATGATTGCTTTGCCCCTGTGCCACACAAAGCCACAGAAATAATGCTGTACACTATTTTTTTTAAACACATGTTAACAAACACAGCAGCATAGAACCTTAGAGGCTTGTAAAAAGAATTAAGCAGACAAATGCATTGTATTTGTTTTCAGTTCAATAAGAGAGCCTAATATTGAATACATATGAAGGAAGAGACATGTTAAATTGAACGAGCCTGGAGGCTTAAAGTGATATTAATGCCACTTGTATTCAAACATGTGGATTCAATGATCAAAGGGTTTTAGAAGTAAGAATGGAATAATGGAAATATCAACACTCAGCAATACTCTGTTGCCTCAGGGCAGCACAGGACAGTAACAACAGATGTCAGGAGGGCAGTATAGCCATATCTTTTCACATCTAAAGGAAACAGAAACTGCAGTCACACTGGATTTTTATACACTAACTTCAAATCTTCAAGACCATGAAAAGGTAGCAATTGTCATTCTATAATTTGCTTTATAAGCTTAGAAACTTAATGTAGAAAGTGATGTATCACTAGTGATAGCTAGTTCCTCTTAGGTTTTGAGGAAAGGCACCAAAACACCATTGCTATGTCTGAATATTAGCAGATAAGCAAGAGCACATGCCAAAGGAGACCAATCTTTTTTTAAGATACTTTAAAAAAATCTTCCCAGATTCAACTTAGGTATTAGTTAATATTATAGATAGCACCAGCTAAGACAAAGTAAGAGACTATCCAGCCTGAAGACTAAACGGGATTTAGAGTACCAGTAATTACACATTTTATTTATTTTGATCCAAAGCAGAAGCTAAAACTGATAGTCTTAACGTGACACACTGACTAATGTTTGAGGATTACCAAGAGGTTATATATTTTATTCTATTCTTTGCCACTTTGTCAGCTTGCCACTGACATAACATCTTGCATATGGACTCACTGACAGATGATCTTGTGATGCTTCCTCCTCTGGAAGAATGTCAGAGAGGGCAGAGGTTCTATGTAGTCATATAGAGTATTAATTTTTAATAGCAGCCTCAGCTTCAGCGTTTTCTGCTTGCTGCAGTGACCTAAGTGCTAATGGCTTCATGCTCAAATGCTACAAGACATACAGTGGGTAACAGAGATAGGTGAAGACTCTGAAAGACATGATTAGAGGCCCAAAGGGCTGCCCAGCTTTCTTACAGAGCAGAGGTAGATAATGCCACTTCCTTGCATGTCAAAAGGCAAAGAAATATTCTCATGTTTGAGGAAGAAACAAGTCAGTCAGTAGTTAAAAGAAATCAAAGTCAAATTACATCCACATTCCAGATCTTCATTTGCTCAACTTGCTAAGATTTGTCAGTGATTCTCCCAGAAACCTTTGTGCATATCAATTAAAAACATTGCAGCCTGCAAAAAAAGTTGCAGCCAAGTTCAATATGATTTCACTTCTGATTCAAACTAATAATGAACACAGGTTTTCACAGGATTAGGGAAGAATTATTATGCTCTCTACAGAGAATAATTTAGGCCCTAATAAGCTGAAGTCTGATATATGAAGTTTTAAAAATTATATACCAGGCTTTACGTCTAAAATTTAATATATGCCAGGCTTTAATTCTGTCAGGGAACAGGTCTGATACTGCCAAGAGTTGCAAGTTTAAAACAAGCGGTCAAACACAGTCAGGTAATGAGTAATTTCATACTTAGTTTCAGTATTTTACCTGCTTCAACTTGAAACATGCACTCAAGTTCTGCTGAACTGAATTGGAAGGTTCCCTTGATTTAACAGGCTTTTGATTGTGCCTGTTGGCAAACTTAATCCAGTCAAACCTTCCAGACTTTTAAGTGCAAGACAATCATTCTGACAAGTGGAAAATTATTCTTGCAATAACTAGAGATTATTAGAAAAGTATTTGGTAAAACACTCATCCTAAGTGTTTTGGTTTTAAAGTAGCAATTGTTTTGGAATACTAGAGAATTTGTGGGTTTTTTTCTTAAATGTTTCAGTTCTTTGTCTTTGCACTCTAAGTTTTAAACAAGTGCTACAGAGTACTTTCCTGATGTATTGCTGCTCTTAAAAAAATATTTTAAATTTACTTTGCAAAGATCCTGTCATACATTAGAAATCGATTAGAGAGTAGAAAAGATATCTGTGGGTTTTCCTTCTGCCAGATTTTCTCATGGTTTAAACCCTTTCATGTAGTGTTGTAGTATTTTCTGCATGGAATATTCAAATCACACGAGTAGTGGTCTGTTAGAAGGCAAAAAAATTTCCATGTAATTTAAATAACTTCTACATGTTCTTATTGTACCAAGAAGATAAGGATTTTCAGTGTGCAAAATAAACTAGCCACAAGCTCCTCACAAAGACATGAAACTTCAGAAAGAAAAAGGTGAATGATGAATCACAGAATGGTAGAGGTTGGAATGGACCTCTGGAGATGATCTACTCGACGCCTTCAAAAGCAGTATTATTTGCATCCACAGAACTGCACCCTTTGTGATATTTTTGCATTAGAGCTAAGCAAATATTGAGAAAAACAAATGTTTTAATGGAAACTATTGATTCTGAGCTTACAGAGCATAGAAAGCACCTCTGTAACAGAGACTGGGGGTGGTGGTGACATATTAAGGTTCAGAAACAGATATCCAATAAAATCTAAGCACAGAAACACAGCTAAGTGAGACATCTGCTCCAAGCTACTCAATTCATCCACAGGGTGAAACTGGTTTGCATTGTTTATAAATACAATAAATAAAACTAAAACTGTTGTTTAATCTTTAATAAAATAACCTTTACAATGCCTCTTGCAGAAAGACATCTGTTAACTTGAAGCCACCAACCCAAAGTGCTTAAGGAAACCTGTGCTTTCATGTTATTGGTGTTTATCGTTCCTTTCTCTTCCTATTTCCTTTTCTGCTCTCATGGGTCACTTTTGTAGTTAGGTTTTACAAAAAAGCACGTTTCCTAGCAACACAGATGATCATAATTTTGGTCATATGCTTACCATTACACCAGAGACTCAACAATCAAAAATTATTTAACCAGGAAGAGATGCTAGTGTTTCCAAACTACTTTGGATATAAAACTTTTTCATCTGTTAAGAAAACATACAACTTGTTTGTGTTAACACTACATATGTGTTTGAGATCAGTGTGCTTAAAATATCAAATCACCCGTTAGGGGAATCAGAGTGAGAAATTTAAAATGTGAGCTAGATATCAGATGTAGAGTTTTCTCAGAACAGGCTGTGTTCTTATGCATCTTCTGCAATCATCTGGGGTTTTTCACTCCAATCCCATTGAGAAAAGGATTACCATGGTACAGTGTTTTTTCTTGAGCTGAGCCAACTGCAGAGCATTCAACTAAGTATTAAAAGCAAGATTTTTAATTTATTTGTAATAATTTATTCCACAGAGATATTACTAGAACAAAATGCTAAGGAGAAGCACTGCATGTGAATGTCTAGCACTGATTTAAAGAAAAACAATCAAGATCAATTTCAGAATATTCATTTTTCATTTTAACAAAATGTTTAACTTGCAGACTTAATCCAACTTTCTGAACTGGCTGGATTCCACTAGATACGCTGGTTAGGCCATGTAAGCTGCTTCAGAGACCATACACGATACATCTCATTCACTGAGAAAGGCTAACAAAATTGAGAAAAATAGCATATCCAGTAACATCCCAAGATACACAGGTGAATGTTAAGGTACTGAATGAATATTCTGAGAACCAGTGTATTGTCAGTACTGAAGAATCATGCAGTCTTTTTGGTAACTGGCAAGGACAGCAATAGCTACTAACTGGTTAAAATCATAGAATTGTCAAGGTTTGAAGACCTTCAACATCATTAGAGCTATTTAGTAAATGATGTAGTCTCATGGATCCCTCTGCATCCCAGCATCACAGGAACAAAGATGAGAAAGGAGAATAAGAATAAAAACAATGAAAAGAGACAATGAAGTCACTGCTGATAGCCCTGCACTAGGACACCTTCTTCCTTAAAAGTGAGAAAAGTTATAGTTTTTCTCAGTACATTGTATGTCTCTAATAACTAGAGACAGAAAAGGAGATAGGTAACTTGAACTACGGAGAAAATAGATCAAACAATACCTGCTTATGACCAGGTTTTGTCAGCTTCTGACCTCTCATTAGTGCCAAAACTTATTAGAAAACAATGCTAAACAAAACCTTAATGGGTATAAAATGCCAGAAAAATATACTTCTCTGGAATGGACCTCTACTCCAAATAATAAAAAAAATTAACACCTTCTGTTCTAGTCAATTTTGGCTGCTCTATCTGTATTCATATTCTTTCTTTAAGTCTACAATTACTTCACCCAATAAAAGAGAAAGAAGAAATTCATTGCCAGCTTAATTCATAGCCTTTTAAAGGACTGGAGATCCTAAGTATATTCAGGATTTACTAAAATAATGAATTTACAAGAATGGGGCTACTACCTTCAAGAGTTTTATGTAGACATTTTATAAAGGTCTAGACAAATGTAAGAGTGGAAAATACAGTAATTGAAAATGCAATCATTGGCATCCCATTAAGCAGAAGTCTGTACCAGATTAAACTTTTAAACTCAAAAGAAACAAAAAGAATATCAAACCTTGCAGTACATCAAAAACTGGTAAGACTATAATTCACAAAAATGTTTTGGTCTAGAATTTTCATGTTTAACGCTCATAATAGTTCATGGCTTCTCTTTTCTTGACTACATAATATAATCTTGTTTATCTAAACTTCTTCAGGGATTTCTGAATCCACTTGAGAAGCAGACATTCACAAGAGAGAACTTGAGTGATTACCGTGACTTGCATCAGTTATTTGAAGAGGCTTTAATTTAGTTTTTTAAAGGGAACCCATAGTATTTTTATTGAGCTGTAGGGACTTTTGAAGAGAGGAGGGACAGGGAAGCAAAGTCCAATCATAAAATATAGCAAAAACTTCCCTTTAATCAGGATTTAAATTACAGCTGACCTGTTTCTGGCAAAAACATATGCTGATTCCTGTAAAGATACAAACCTGAACCACTCCCCATAAGATTTTCAATACCTGTAAAATTATTCACTTGTACACCTAAAGTTCCCCAATTAATTATTTTTCTGTTGAAGTTGTCCTGAAAAAATAAGCAAGGATAAGTGTTTATCATTTCTAACAGTGAGCCTGCCCACAGGAGAACCTCTCCTCCCTCCCCTTTGTCACCAAATCCCAAGCTATCCCAAGTAGACAGGGCATTGTCATATGCACAGATGATGTAGCACTGCTGAATGTCAGCTCTTCAGGTACTTTCTTCAGCCCCAGCTCAAACTCAAACCAGTTTTGTTGCCTTGTTAATAAGACGAGATGGGATGAGTCCATCACGTAGTATCACGTCCCATTCAGAACTATTTAGTACAGAAGAAAGAGGCACAATCCAGCTTTCTTTTCTTCTTTGTAATAGTAATAAATGAAAAAGTGGCTGCTACATGTAGAACACAGGAAAAACAGGGAAAATAGCACAAATACAAATCAGACAGTCTGCCTGGTAAGAAAGTGCCTTGGCCAGCAAGAGAACATCCTGTACACTGAGCAATCCCTAAATAGAGAAGAGCAATAGGCAACAGATTCATATGTTAAACCACTGCTCTTTTCAGTCAAGTAGGCTTATGTTACCCTGCTATCAGGAATAAGGCTTACCCTAAGATGCTTCTACTGCAGAACTTCAACTGTGTTTATCCATCTCCCTAAACAGGAACTGAGCAAATTTTTCAGGGTTATTGCTTGCATGCTTGAGCTTTGTGAACACAGGTGAAGCAAAATAATTTGTTTAAAAGTGACTCTTTATGTCTGATATTTCCAATTCTAACATCCATAAGTGCAACCCATATGCATAAAATCCTCTCCACTGTACCAATCACTATTCTACTATTCTACTTCTATTCTACTATTCTACTTCTATGGGTCTGAGAGAGACCAGGGCCATTTCCAAACAAAACAAATAAGATTAAGTTTACAGATTTCATGTATGATGATCTGTCCATTTTGGAATTAACAGTCTGAAATAAGGTTACTTTGAAAAAAAGAAGAATCTGTTTATGCAAAAAAGCACTAAAAAAAGCCAGTATGTCACTCAGTGGTGGAAATACTGTGCTGTTACTGTTAAAACTTTGCTTAATAAAATATGTTTTTTTCAGGTCCTCCCTGCACCCCCCTGCCAATCGAGACACTCTTAATTAGATGTTATATAAGCTTACCTGCAACTGATACAATGGCAACTCTCTTTATAAGTCTGTAAACAACCCCTAAGCTAAGTCATTCTCTTTGGCAATACCATACATGCTTTCATTATCAGTAGCTGACTCCTCAAACAAAACGAGGATAAAGAGAGCTTATTCTTCTTTCGTGTTTCAATTTGTGTATGAGTTGAGAAGTGAGGCATTTTAAAAGATTACCAGTTTTCCCATAGCCTTGACACAAAAAGACAGGAGACCTTTCTGTGGCTGACACATCTAACAGCAAATTACCCAGATGCTCTCTGTGGCTTGTCGCTCAAATTATTATTGTTTTAAAGGTCACTGCTACAGTGGACTAAATAACCAAATATCACCCTAACTAAGCTTGATTTTCTCCTGAGTCTCTTTGTTTCACACAGAAAACTAAACAGAAGCTTCCCGCACTGCTGAGTGGCATGATCTAGATGTTAGATATTAGGTTTACTTGGTTGGATTTAGGTTGGACTGGATGATCTTTAAGATCTTTTCCAGCATCATCATTACAGTGAAAAAAAAATTTCACTGTTGTACATGTCTGCCCAGAACACTCTCTTGCTTACTCAGAATATTTTTGAACAGAATGAGCTTCCAAGAACTGCAGAAGTAAAATAAAAGCTTAAAAGTTTGTTCTATGCTCTAAAATTGTCTGTGTCCTCCAGTTTTTCCCCTGTTTACCTGTGCTGTGATACAGAATTGCCTTCATCTGGCCTGTGAGTCTTTCAGCATGATTATCTCTGCTTAATTAAGCTCCTTTAAAAAAGACACCCAGTCACCCTAAGGTGTCTCTAAAGCCATATTATTAAGATCATTAAACTTTTTGGCATCTTAATTCTAAAGAGAATTAAACTCTCCTTCGGATTCTAACCTTTGGGTTTAGTCTGGTTTTATCCTCAGGCCACCCACTCTTTCAGATATTTGTAAGCACTGATCAGATCTCCCCTCAATCTCCTTCTCACTAGGCTAACAGACACATCTTTCTCAGCCTCCACTCTTAAGGAAGATACTCCAGACCACCATCATCATCTTTACTGTAGTCAGTGTTCTTCTGATATGAGAAAATTTCCCACAAGGTTTCAGATTAAGTCAAGGTCAGGAGATATTAATGGTTTTGTACATGCTATATTGAAGCACTAATATTTATCCACAGTGTGTTTCAAATAAGTATTGAATTTGATCCATTTCCACTGATTCTTGGAAATTAACATTGGGGTTTTATTGATGTATTGAAAATTTAACATCTCACCCCTAGTGCAACTGATACCAGTGATGGATATATTTCGGGTGTTTAGCCTGCTAATCGCATTAGTGAAGGCCCAGCTGATAGAAAAATCATCTCCAGAGATGTTACTACTTTCCAGAAGTACTAAGAAACAGCTAGTGAATGATTTAGGGCTTTTTCCATACAAACCATTTATACAAAACTTCCATTGCTTCATTCTAATGACTGACAGGTTGCAAATATCACAGGAAAGACAATTTCAGCACACAAAAGGAGCAGAGATTTTGTTAACTGTCTACTGAAAAGCTCATAAATTGAAACTTATTTGGCATCTTTGTAGGAGCTGAATTGGCAGAGCAAGATGGAAAGCAGCTCTGTATCTCATCAATGCCTCTACTATCACTAGCTGGAAACTTTGTAAAAAATACCTCCTTCTGTTTAGATACAAGTATGTGTTGCTGCAGAGTGTCTGGCTTTCTCTTTCCTTCTCCTTAGCACAGATGACATCCACATAGAAAAGTTCTTTGTCTTTTTAAGGTGTCAGCTATTGCTGCTTATTTTCTATCCAACATCTACGGTGTCACTGGCATTTCCTAAGTAACAATTACAATACCAGCAAAACACTGATTAAATGCTACCACAAAAAACAAATGTAATTAACTGTTCTCAAATGAATTTAGTTTAGTTTTCAGTATGCATTTTCATTAATTAGTTAAATGTTTTCTAAAAGAGGACTGCAAATGAATATGTAGAAAGAGCAACATCAGATCTTCAGTTAAACCAAAACAAGACCTGGATTTAAAGTAAACAGTAAGTGCTGGGAAGAAGTTCGATGTAAAAGAAAAATTCCGCTTTCACGTCAGGACTCTCTATAAATAAAGAACTGGAAAAAAGATGAAAAACCACTATACATGCTTGACTGCAATAGGAGAATTAATTCTAAGTAGCTGCATCAATAAAGGAGACACAACTACTACTGTAATTAAACAGGAAAGGTGTTCTTACATCTCGTGCAAGCCTAATCAGGCCACATGACATGCTCCAGATATAACCAGGCCAGTTCCATAGCTAAAATAGCAACAAGAGTGTGTTAATCCACTGGAGTAATTATCACTCTTGAGACTCAAGCTAATTTTTCCAGGTGTTTATTTGCATAGAGTGCATCAGTTGAGAAAGCAAAACCAAGGACTTTATTTTTTTTTTCCTTTTTGATTTAGGAAAAGCAGTTCCATTCAGAAGAAACAGAAACCTGAATTACATCATTCCACCACTTAGAATCTGACACTGGAAAAACAACATGGTACAGCATGCAGAAGAATCAAGTTGTCAGGTGTTCCAATTCCTGAACTTTTTCTGGATAAGCCTATTTCATTTTTCTCTTTGTCTTGTTATGTTTGATTTGTATATTGAAATTCAGTGCAAAGAATCTGTGTGCTTTACAGAGCCTACCACAAGGACATCACAAGCAGTCTTTTTTCAGCACAACTAAACATACCCCATCTTTTGTTTCCAGGTTCTCGCAGTAGGGTAGGGCTCTGTCTCACACTTTAAGGATGTCTGGAAAATGGAATACTGTACCCAGATTAAGGCAGGAGAAAACAAAAGCTTAAGTCAGCCATATAGTACAAAGAACCATAGTCCCTTCATACATCCTGTCTTAAGCTCCTCATTTCACCGCTACCATTGGAAATGAACCCCTCAGCATCCACTTCTCTCACTAATAAATTGACTAATTTATCTTAAAGTCTCATAGACTACTCAAAGGGCACATTTGTTACAATTGTGCTGTATATGTTCAGACAAAACTAACTCCAGTCAAATTGAGCTCTTTAGACACAGTGAGATCAAACAGCTCACACAATCCTTTGATGGAAATCTAATTCTTCAAAAATATGCACAAGGTAATTGAAAACAGATTTTATGATATTTCAGATTATAAACAGTAGATCTCTGGCTGGGTTGAACAAATAGCATTAAGCCTCTCTCTCCCTTCTGAAAAACCACAGCGCTTGGCGGCAGGAGGCATTGATATATCTTATGTACCAGTATAAGAAAAAACAATGTTTATAATGGACCGCTTATGTTGGGATGCAAATTATACTCCAGCAGAAGAAACTGTAAATATAAATTATTGCTCATCCAAAGCCATCTTGTACTATTAGCACAAAGAGTACCTATTGATATTTTTTTCCAAGACCTAAGCACAAATACCAGAGTTTATTATAGCTTTTCTCCCCTTTCCCTTGTTCAAGTTATCATGAAAAAGCAAATTTAAGAGTATTTTGCTCACAACCATTAGTTTTATCAACAACTCTAGAAACACCAAGATGCAGGCATAAAAAAATCATAAGAGAAGAGTTCAGAATATAAAATCCAATCCAAGCTTTTTCATTTGATATTGAAGCTTTTACCTTTGTTAGTATTGAAACACTGATGAAACAAATCTGTATACATGCTTTATAGAAACAGCGGGAGGCTCAGCGCTTTATCCATTACTTACACACACACACTCCACAAAGTGACTTTGATTCCATCACTGGTACTTTGCTCATTTGTTATATGAGCAAGGAAATTCAGAGCAACAAATGCCACAGGGAGTCCAAAGCTTTATTGCTTTATGCTGCTGGGCTACTCTAATTTTGCTTCTATTTGTGCAAGGAGGCAAACAGATATCAGAACTACCACATATAAGAAAGAAGAACTGAGGTCTCCTCTTGTTCTTCTGTAAAAGATACGATGTTAATGGCATAGGATGAATGAGGATTTTTCTGGCAAAACCACTAAGAAAATGGTTCCCTTTGACAGAACTAAATGATTTCACAGAAAGATACCTCTGAAGGAAGTAATTTCCAGAAAAAAGTTAAGCACAAAAGCAGCCCTAACCTACTGAGGAGTCAGGACTCAGGAGTCAAGAAGTATTCAGAGACCATGAGAGATTCTGCTTCAGGCTTTGCCTGAATCACACATCAACCACAAAATTCAGTTATCCACATGACTTTGGGCATGGGAAGTAGTGCATTTAAAAGTGTTTTAATAGTAAGAGTATAATGAGCCTGTGTGAGCCCTTTCTCCCATCCTTGAGAGAAAATAGGTGGGGGAAATCCAGAATTGTTTTGGGTTCCTTCTGTGGCACAGCCACAGACAAATCTGCACACCCACATTAGGAGTCAGGCTTTGACTTGAATGCATTGGTCTTTGTTATCTGTCACACTTTAAAAGACTCTAGAGTAAAGCAGCCCCTACTCTTTCTTCTCACACTAGAGATTAAACTGTCTCAGTCCTAAAAATGACACAAGTCACTGGCTTTTGAAAAATACTTAAGAAATTTTACTATCAAGTTGAAAACCACAAACAGAAGAAGGTTTGAAAAGTGGGCTGACAGCCATGTAGCCTTTCACTAACAGAAAGCACACCTTGCTGCTTGCTTCAGCTTCCTCACTGCTTGGGCCACAAATAAGAGAGCAAAGACAAACATTTGATGAAATAATGGTACTCACCCACTCACCCTCTGTCTGTTTCTGTTGACAGAAGCCTTTTCATTGTGGAAGGGTTAAATAGAAGTCCTTATATTATGGAAAAGCCTTCCTCCACCTCAGGAAAAGCAGTTGATGTTTAAATTAGTGCTTACTTGTTTGTTAGTTTCACTAGAACACAGACAGTGACTGAGAAATCTATGAATTTGAAACAATGGGTATATCATCCATGAGTTGAAACAACGTTTATTTTCCCTAGGTCACTGAATGTGCTGCCCATTCTAGAGCCAGAATAAGAAGCTAATGTGTGAAATCTAAGTCTCTGCTCTTCCATCAACTCAATTCAAGAAATTCATCACTAAAGTTTTGAAAATCGAAGCAATCCAAACAAATAATAAACCAAGCTCTAAAGTGTGAGTACTCAGAATCTGTATAGGATGTGCAATTCATTTCGTAGAGAAGCATCAGCACCCAGGTAAAAGGTAGCAAACAGTGGTTAGGCAAAACTGAATACTCTGATTACCGTTCTTCATCACTCTCCCTGAGTGAAGTGAAAGTACAGAAAAATGAAGTTTTCCCCTCACACAGCTAAAGATAGAACAATACCAATCCCAGAGCAGCATTGACTTGTTAAACAGTTTCTGCTGCCTCTATTTTAAAGCTCTAAAGACTTTGAAGTGCAGTTGTAAACTCAATTGATTTCAAACAAAAGGCTAATGTAATCCACTTTCTGCACCAGTACCATGCTGGCAGTGAATACATGCTTCTCAGTAATAGAAATTACTTATTAGAGTTTAAAGCAATTCATTTCAGTGTTTTCAAGTCACTAAAGGAGTTGGATAAGAATGATCTTGGCTGAATACAGCCACAGGGAAACAAAGCCAATATCTGAACTGGTTTTTCTGGGAGACTATTAAGTCCTCCAGGAACACTGTCATTAATATCTGACACGCTCATATGCCCTTTTCGTCCCCAGCTGTTTTCCAGGTATTGTAGTTTTAACATGTGAAGTGTCGCACTCAGCCCTGGAGTGCAGCCATCTGAGGTGGGATGCACAGCCTTAGCTGTGCAAGGTCAGCAGAATCAAGTAGGTCAGTATCAGAAAAAGCATCAGCTTAAAGGACTGGGCAGCTGTCAGATTCACACACTGGAAAATGAATGCAGAGTTTGTGAAATACTGCCCACCCTTCAAAAAATTTAACATAAGTAATGAGAATGAATCAGTTGAGGAGTTTGTGGCAACAAAGATCAGAAGTTTTCAATAACAGCCAAATGGAAAAAGATCTAGGAGGGAATTGATTAGAAGAACATGGGACAGACTGAATGGAATTACCAATTGTAGAAAATCTAAGAAAAAATAGGAACAAGTGGAACATAAGACAAGTCAAAAGATTTTAAATCTTTCCAATAAGTTTCACAGCATTTGGCCCCTTCCTTAGGAAAATTCATGTGATACATGAGGGAAAGTAATGACTCAAGGCCAAGTGTGAAACTAGGCACATATTAAAGGTGGCTCTGACATGATTTTACATATACACAAGTGAACACTGCAATTTTTAACTGTAGCTTTGTGTTTCTAAACAAAACACGGGGCTTGGGTTAACCCCATTGAATTGGGGTGGAAAAACCTGCAGTATAGTTTTTGAAAGCCAGTGCTCATCAGTGGGTACCCAGGACAATTCAAATCCAGAAGTGATTCAGTCTTCCTGTGGTAACTACAAGCCTCATCAAGGCCAAAATAATAGTAATTCTGGACTAGATCTGTTACTTGAGTTTCAGGCCTCGAGGCAAAGATGTACTATGTCATATACCAATGGATTTAGACAAAGAGAATCTGCTTTCAAGAATCTTCTGTAAAGGAAGATGACAGACTAAGAAGAATTTATTGTAACTAAGCATAAGTATTCAAATTAATATTCCCATATTTTTGTCTGTTTCCAATGTCTAACTGCTCCTGGCTTCTGCAGGACTGACTTACATTATCTAGGAAGAGCAGCTTTTGGATTCTCATGGATCTGTACTGAATATCTTGGAAATCTTTACTACTTTCCTCTCTACTCTTATTGCACTTGACCTCATTCCACAGTAAATAAGTCTGAAGCTAGCAATCTTTTCCCCAAACCATCACACTGAATTACTTCAGTATAACAATTTGAAAAGTATTTGTAACAATCTGTAATTGGAGCAATTAAGACATGTTTGATATAGAGAATAAGAAAGGAGGGTTGCAGGTGCACCTCAACCTCTTGAAATAGTTAGCAGCTGGAGCTCCCTTAAAACAAAACCTCAAACAGACAATTCCAAAGTCTCTCACTCAGACGAGCACAAAACTAATCTTAAAGGACACGCCAATTCCTCCTGAGCCAGACTACACAGCAGTAGCACTCTTCCTAACTAACTGTCCTGTGCTAATTGAAAAACAGAAAATTACTCCTTACTTCTGTCAGCAGCATAATACAGCATGTATTTCCAAGTCTCAAAATTCTGCTTATCAGACAGGATGCATACTTCATCTCTTCTCCTTCAGGCTAGAGAGGTAACAACCCCAAATGAGGCAAGTAGTAAACCTTTCTGCATGCCATTGGCGTCCAAGAATTCCGTGAGCATGAGACTGCCAGCAGGCAAATACGTGACTAACTCCAGTTGAAATATTTTGACAAAAGGTGTGATTTTTCCTATTTATTCACTTTAGATTTTATTGTTTACTGCTGTTCTTCTATAGCTAACATTTAACTGAAAAGACTTGGACTCTTCAGATACTCAGAAGCCAAGAGTTTAGCTCAGCATATGCTGTTAAGAGACTACCCAACATAATACTAGCCCTCCCATTTTTCTGGCTGCTTTGATGCAGAAGGAAACAGTTAATGTTCACCTTTCAAGTTGTGTCAATGCCATTTGAATTAGCCATCCATTGAATGAACGACAGGAATTCACACCTCAAGGCTTATTGTTTCAGGCTATCGTCCAGCTCAGGTGGCTACTGCTGCAGTAGTTAACGTACTCTTTTAACAGGTTTCTATCCAACTAAAAAGTTAGTCTGAAAACCTCTGGTCTTGGGAAACAGAGTATGAACTGCGGTATTTGTGCGACCCTCAAAACGTATCTGTGCTTTTTAAGGAAGCCTGCCCCACTGGTTTAAAAGTAATATGTTCGGTTTTCCTAAAGACAGCTCGGTTTTTTTAGACATTTTTCTTAGGAAGATACAAAACGCTCCTCAGCTCCCTGAAGGTGGGTTGCTTAGAGTTGCATATGGTCACACTGTATGCAGCTATGTTTTAATATGCATGGCTAAGGGAAAAAACCCAGCCATTTCTGCACCCCCAGAGGAGGGTGAAAGCTGGAATATCACATAAGCCACAAAATTAGGCAGTGTGCCAGGCACCAGAAAGGAAAGCAATTCTCAGTCCCAAGTACTTGCTGGTTTCCTATTGATTGTAGTGGGAAACTTCCAAGTTCCCACTCCCAGGACAGCACCAAAATGTACACATTTCCTGAGCATACCGTTACAGAGGTCAACGACTCACTGTGCCCCTGCAGCTCCTCGGCACTGACTCACATACTGCTAATGAGACACTGGCATTGACCTGGAATTCACTTATGGCAGTTATGGGATTAAACAAGCAAAATCCAGAACAACAAAGTCTCATGCATTTTGCTCGTGTGAAATACAATTGTCTGTCACTTGTCAAAGGAGCTTTGCAGAACTAACAGCTTACAGTATCACTTCCTTCAAATTCACAAACATGAACCAGAGCACCACACTTTCATCCTTCCATGACAAAAGCAGGAAATTCTTCCTCACACACTATTGAGGAATTCTTAATCCTGAAAGTGGATAGAAAAGGTAGCAGCTAGAAAGCAGCATGAGTCCCACCTAGGAAAGCAAAAGCCAAATGACCTAGATAACAACATTAAAAAAATTTAAATGGAAGTGGAAAAGACTTTCAAGATTATTAAAGTGACAGAAACTGAAGCTGAAGCGAAAGCATAGATGCTGCAAAGGAGATATAACAGGATTGGTGCCTATAACTCATTAAATTCACAGCAGTCACACTGAAAAGGTAACTCAGACATTTCCAGATGATGCTTGTGCAGACAGCGCTACTGTATGCCTTCATGTATGGAGCGAGGATTACAAAATAAAGGATGTAGTTTGACTGTTAAGTGCAACGTTACCAAACTACCACATCTGTAAATCAAGTCAGACTGCTAGAGATGTTGGAAAGCAAGCTGTAAAAACTTCCAATCCTCCTCATTCTTATGCACATCCTATCTCTAGTGACCATCAGTAGCACTTGCCTTGGGAAAGAACGCATAAAGCCAGAGTAAACTTAACAGCAATTCTTTCCCAAATACACCCCCCTGGCTTCTGGCAATCAGCAGTTTATGACTTAAGAAGCCAGACCATCATATTTCATAGTCCCTGAGTTTAACCTCTATGAATTTAACCTCTTCCTGAACTCATTTTGGTCCTCTTGACATTTTAGTGCAGCAACTTCCACAATCAATTGCACATGCATTGAATAAAAACCAAAACAAAACGTTTGTTTTATGCTTATGATCTCAGTTATACTGGACTTTATTCAGATGAAGCTGACCAGTTATTCCTTGTTTACCTTCCCCACACTGTTTCTAGTTTTATGACACCCTCAGCCTCCAAGATTTTTTCCCCAAACTGAAGAGTCCCAGTTTACTGTCTTGTCATGTGGATGCTGTACCATACCTCTGATATTTCTGCCCACCTCTGGATCATTCTCAATCCTGTTAAGTCTTTCTGAGCTGTAGTCAGAGCTGCAGATACAAGATCTGAAAATGCCAGCATAAATGTTTCTGGTTTAATTTATATTATAATTCCTAAGTTTGTTATTTGGCCACCCCTGGAACTGACAGTTTGAAAGAACTTCCACAGTAATGCCAAAACCACCACTTGCTCCAAGTAAGAATTTAAATTACATTCTCCATTAACATATTGCATAGGGATTCTCAGATCCTCAGTTGTATTTATTACTACACTATCTTTCTCATAGTCAAAAATTAGCTATGCTCAGTTCCATAATGTCTCCCCAATACTATAAACATAGAGGAACACTCATTCCATGTCAATACAGTTTTCAAGTAGAAAGTTTTTTTGGGAAACAAAGCATACCATGAATTAGTTCCATAGCACATTTGACATAGAGCAGAGACAACAAAAAACATTCCCTCCATTTCTTAAAGTCAAGCTACAATTAATAGAAGCCTGAAGAAACGCTGTGTGCTCAATTCTCACTCTCAACACTCTTGCTTTTTCCTCTTCTCCAAGAGCAAGATATGGGGACATAAATCAGTAGCCTCAATTCTTCACACACATACTCACCTCCCAAGTTCACAGAAAATATGAAAACCAGCTGCTTTCTAATTTGCCTCTGTTTTTAGTAAGTGATTCCCACATTTATCAATATTTCATCTAGCTATTTTTTGGCACCAACACTTTCCACACCACTTAGAAGCAGAGGGGTGACTAGAATGGGAGGGGAGAACATAAATATTACCCACATACAAAAGAAAAACCAAATCACTAGTGTCAAGTTCCACAGCAGGATACTTCCTTTGCAAGATTATTTGTTGTCTTTAACGATTTTTCCCCCCTTAGGACATGACTTCAACTCATTTTCTCATTTTGAACAAGTAGAAAAAGCTAAACCAATATAGATGCCTTTGGAAGTAGAAAAACCCATCTACTCAACTAATTCTTCAACATGACACAAAGACTGACTAATAATAACTCACTCTTTAAAAACAAATAATCATTCAGCATATACCTCAAAAGGTACCTGGAAAAGTTTGCTTTTTTCCTCACCCACAGACAGCTTCTATGTTCTGTCCATATGACACTGGGTCCCAGAACTCCCACCAGCTCTGGACCCTTGTATGATACCAAATCTGCAGGTTGAACACCGCTTGTCCAGATTATGAGAAAAAGTTATTTCCAAAGGTTCTTGGATTTCAAAGCTGCAGTTTTATTCTAAGAATATAACATGTACACATACTGTCCCCATAGCACAAGGAAAGTCTCTGCCAGCTCCCTGGTAACCAACTTTATGTTTTGTTGACTAATCTGTTTGAAAACATTAGAGGAAGAAAAATATGGCTTGGCAATAATGCTGTGTGCTCAGAAGATATGAGCTGAGCCACTGTCACTACACTAATCTTTGACAAGGTCCTTCATTTGTTCATTTTTCTAGAATAGAGAGTTTCTCAACTCCTTGCTTGTAAAAAGATGGGTCCTTCATGATTTTAAGTGGAAACTCCTTAGCCTAGGACCTGTGCCTGTTAAGGCTTGCATTGCAGCGTGAACAGGTTTCTAGTCTTCACTCTAGAGGGATCTTGGATCCACACCTTAAGAATCAGCTGCTATCAGTTAAAACATTCACCTCCTCTTTCCCACTAACACACACCCTCTTCTCATAGTCTCACTCTTTTTTACTAACTCTAGCATTCACACTAGCATTTGGCGAGCTGGATCAGAACAAAAAATAAAATCACACTACATTCAAAAGCATGTGTAGAATTTGGAATTTGAATATCTTTCTCTCTTTCAAGATGTAGCTTTCCAAAGGTCCCTGCTAACATGCTGCCTTAGCAATACATTTTAAGTCAATGCCACCATTTTCGTTAAATTGCTTGTAAAGGACAAGAGAGAGTGAACACAGGTCCATCATGTCAGGATGATGTGTGATCTCAAGTAAAGGCTGATGTGCTTCTCTAACAAATGCAAGCCTATGTGTGTGGTTCAGCAGTCAGCTGATGTGCTTAATGAGAAGTATATTTCCAGCAATACTCAAAAGAAAGAAAATCCTACCACACAGGGTATTAATGATTTTATAATAGGCTGGAAAATTTAGATGATTGCACCTGGCCTACCATAAGAGGAAGCAAAATTACTTCCTACTGGACTGTCAAATGACCCGCCATTCTCTAAGAAATTCCAGACAAGACAAAGAAAACTCAATCTATATTAGATAAAGTTTCTCCTGCACATTGAACAACACTATTGTCAGAATGATAAAGCTAATTTTTGTTTGTCAGAGAAGATTTGATGTGGCAGGTAAGTATGATTTTCACAGCTTTGCCACTCTCATCTGTATAAAGGTATTTCTGACAGTATTACATAAATGTGTATTCAGTGCAAATTGTTTCAAACCACTAAAGAATTACTTTAGACAAAAAGGTATCCCATTGCCACGGAAGGGGCAATCAGCCATAAAATGAGCATACTGCTATGTGCTTGTCACGCCTAGCTTTCCAATACTTTTCTCCAATATCCAAAACATACAGGAGGCACCCCCAGTGAATTTCACATACATATGCAGTCATCTCCACTATCAAAATAAGCTGTTAAAACAAGGGTTATGTCAGGGAACCTTCCTCGCATGGAGTGTAACAAATTCCAGCTATGAAGCCTGTGACAATGAGTCTGCTTGGATAGACCATGAAATTCTATGATTCCAACTGTACAGGAAGTTAAGTGAAACCATCGGATGAGTTAATTCTGGCATCATCCATTTACTAACAGACTTTCATCATAGATTACAGGTGTAATTAACACACATATTCAACATGTATTGTCTTAAAGAGATGTGTTTGCCCACAGAAAGCCAAGCTCATAAAACAAAGGACTAATGCAAGCTCCAGTTACCCAGCTATCCCAGAAGTTGTTGCAGAAACTCCACAAGACAGGTAGAAAGTTCAAATGCAACTATATTCCTTATTTAAAAAGGACTCCAAGAAAAAGATGTCCTGCATTGAGAAGGACAACACTGAATGAGATTACTACTTTTCAAATTATAATGGGATTTCACAATCCTAAAATTAGGACCACTGGTCTTTTGCACCTCAAACACCTAGACAGATATTCAATAGCTACCATATGGAGTTTTAGAAACGTGCATCTTTAAGTTCACAGAATATTGCAGCAGATAAGAGATGTGGGACATCAGGACTTCCATGAAAGAGCAATATGAAGAGGCTTTTTTTTTTGGTCACATCAGAAAAAAACAAACTGAAAAACATAACCAAAATGTGTTGTTTTCTGAGGTTTGGGAATTAGGATGATACAGACAACTTTTTCATCACTTAAAGTTAAATGAGCTATCCAAATTCATAAACTATGAACCAGGACCCCAGATAGAGAGATTACCAGTTTGCGGATATCTTTGTTAAGTATTGTTGTAAGATATCTTTGTCTTTACTCAGGGTATGCAAATGAAAAAGAGAACTAAAAAGAGAACTAATGAACTCACAACAATTGGAGAGACCTGGAAGTGTTATATGGAAAGGACCTTCCCACAATCCTAACCCCAACATACTACATGAAGCAGAACTATCCCAACACCTGATCACTGTTGCTTTGTCTAGACAAGCCTTGACTATCTCTACAAATAGATGCCACAACATTTGGTGTGTGGTGCAGTCAACACACTGAAAGGAAGGGATGTCACACAGAGGGACCATGACAAACATGAACATTGGACTCAAGCTGACTTCATAAAGTTCAACAATGCCAAGTGGAAAGTCCTGCACCTGGGTTGGAACAATCCCATGTGCAAATATGGGCTAAGCAAAGTATGGATTGAGACCAGTCCTGAGGAGAACTGTTTGGGGGTACTGGTGGATAAAAAGATGGTGGGGCCTCACCTGGAGTATTGCATCCAATTCTGGGCTCCCCAGTTCAAGAAGGACAGAGATCTACTTGAGAGAGTTCAATGGAGAGCTCCAAGGACGATTAAGGGACTGGAACACCTGCCTTATGAGGAAAGGCTGAGACCTGGGGCTAAAGTTTGTAGAAGACAAGACAGATCTAATTAAAGGGCTTGGCATCAAAAAGACAGGGACACCTCTTTTCACTTGTTCCCTATGCTAGGACAAGGGGCAATGATTTTAAGCTTGAGCACAGGACCTTCCACCTCAATATGAGGAGGAATTTTACTGTAAGGATTACAGAGCACTGGAACAGGCTCCCCAGAGAGGTTGTAGAGTCTCTTCTGGAGACTTGCAGGATTTGTCCAGATGCATTTCTGAGCAATCGGTCCTAGGTTTTGGTCCTGCTCTTGATTTTCAGAGGTCCCTTCAAACCCCTAACATTCTGTGGTTCTATGATCCTGTATGCACAATATGCATTTGTGGCTCAGAAATCCAACGGTATCCCAGATCACATAAAGAGAAGCGGTCAGCAGCTCAAGAGACGTGATCCTGCTGCTCTACTCTGCTTGGATGAGACCACACCTGGAGTACTACATTATCAGTAAGGGCCCTTCCAACACAAACCATTCTATGATTTCTGGCTAACCACTTCCAGCATTGCACTACCCTCATAAGATTCAAGGCTGCTATTTGACTGACATCTCGGTAGCAAGACTTAATTTGAAATCTTTCAAAAACTCTTGCTAAAATAGGAGCTACAGCAATGAAATATCTTTGGAAAGGAATGAGACTGAAAAGTCAGTTTTTCAGTTTCCCAATAATTTACAGAATATTATATTAAATATGACAGTACAGCATAAAAGCATCTTTCATTAAAAGCAGATGTCAAAGTAGAATTTTGCTTCCATATAACTTAAAAAGAAAGAATTTTTGCCATTATGTTGATAATTCCCAGCAATCTATCCCTTCCAGGAAGTGAAAAAAATTCTCTGCAAGTTTTTTCCCTTAAGGGCGGGGTAAAAGGGGGAAGTATTTAATAAGTATTATCTGCTCTGTTGGCAGTCAGATTGGCTATGGCTGCGAGAAAGCAAACCAACCATGCAATATATATAAACTGATTCCATTACAATATATAAATACTTTCTGAAAAACGTTCATTTTCAGATTTTTCTTCCCAGTTATCATAATCATAGTCTAAATTAGATACCACCATTTGTGCTGTTTCAGTTAACTGAAACCCATTTCCTCATCAAAACAAGCACACAGTCTAACTACAATGACACATTTAAGCCTGTTATGTTCATTTCAAGACACTGTTCTTCGGTAGTAATTTGTTTTTCTTTCCTCTGCTTCTAAGCACCTTTGGGATATGTCTCCATAAAGCAGCTAAATCAACACACAGAATTAATATTTTGCAACATGAATTCAAATTACTTTAAAGGAAAAACTTCAGCCAACAAATCCGTTTACTCCACTGAGGCCAAAATTCTTCCCTAGGTAATTCTCTAACTTGGAAGGTCAAAGGATTCAACAAGTGCTTAACATTTCCAATTCAAACTATTTGTATTCTTAGCTGAAAAACAGGAGAAAGATCAGATCCAGACTGGGTGCAACTCCAATGACTCAATATGGTCTCAAACACTTGTAGAAATCACCATGGCAGTCATAAAGATTATCCATGCAAACAGGAAGGTGCTCAAGTCTGAGCGAGTTACTTAAACCTGGTCCACCAAATAAAAATCAAGCTTTCCATAATGCCCCAATCCTCTGTGCACTGAAGTGAAGCTGCTGAAGAGGCACAAGAAGTTTTCCTAACCTCTTTCTACAGAATTTTTTCTTATTATGTTGCTTTTTCAGTCTGTACTAAAATGTTCTATTCCAAGAATAGTTTTTTATTTATTGTTTAAGAAAATGTATCCTAATTTAAACAGAGACATGACTGATATGCTTTTAAACTTAAAATATGTTATAAGACAGATATAACTGAAGGGATTTATGCTTATTTTCAGAATTACACTTATGAAAAATCTGTAAGAAGGGCAAGTTTGTGAAGAAAAATGGGAGTAAGAACTCCAACACAGCAATATTTCTAACATGAAACATGCTTTTCTAACCCAAGCTTGACTATTTTTCAAAGGGAGAAGCATCACTTATGAAATGGCAATGCTTGGTGAATTTCCTAGCAGAGAGAGAATGATTAGGACAGTGGGAAACATTACATACTAAATATGTAAATAAGTAAATGGTTCATTTATGAATATGGATATTTAATCCCATGCTGATATAAAGTTGTTTTTTTCAGTATAGGTGAGTAGGGGGTGGGAGGTATATTTCCTTTTCTAAAAAAGGCTTGAAGTTTCTAATAGTTACAACACTCAAGGTAAAAACTAGTGGAAAGGGCAACTAAAACAGAGAAAGCAGGAGCGGAAAGGAAGCAGTCAATAGGCTGTCAAGCAAGTTAATTTTCTAAGCCCTTGTTTCCCCCACTCCCCCCCAACCTTTTCCCCCAAATCCAACTAACGGAAAAACATCAAATAACTAAGAGCCAATATCCCTTCTGGAAGACTGGTATCTTCTATGGAGTCCAGCTGCAATGGTATTCATGTTCCTTTAAGCCTCTGTTTGAACAATGTCACTATGGAAACAGATCTGTGATGCCCTGCACCTTTATCAGGCCTTCTCTATTTAAATTCTTTTCTTGTGTTTTCAACAAAGCCATTCACTGAACCTCAACTAATCCAAGAATCTGTTAGGGGTGAGGTTTTCATTTAGGGTTTTATTTTTTTATTGCCCTGTTTTTGCCTTCACTACCCTGCCTTTTCCAAAAGGTTTGTTCCCCAACCAATGCCATCTGACAAGTTTTGTTTTATTCACATCTCTTCATTTCCCATCTCAAGAATATTATGGCTGTACTTATTACCAAGTAGATCTTACAGCTTTTGTTTCATGCACACCCCCTCAAGTGACAGTTTTCCATGAAAGTTCTATTAATTCAAAAGCAACTTTTTCATTTAGATTTTAGCTGCTAGGAATCTTCTGGCATCTAATCAGATGTGCTTATATGATCTCCCTAGAGAATTTCTAGGGTAGACATAAAAGGTTATCTCTAATAACAAGTTTTACACATTCCAGGTGCATATGGAATTCCAAATCCTGTGTTTACAAATTCAAAATATTAGCCTACTTTTGGGGAAACAGAACAGGAGAGTAGCTGGAAAGCTTCAAGCAAATGGCAGAGGGCTAATCTGTGTTTGCCCTCACAGTATCTGAATCCAGTGCTCAGTCAGGAACCATATCAGTGCTTTTACTGACTAAACACATGCAATAGCCTCTGCAGTGCTAAGTGAAACTTGTTCTGTAATGCTCCACCTAAGAAGATACGAGCAAAACATTTGACCTTTGAATTTTTGTAATTCTGCTCATAACTGCAATTTAAAACAAGGCTACAAGAGACAGCTCTTGGGGAAGTTTCTGGTACTTTCCACAGCTGGGAGAGGTGGAGTCTTATCAGTCTGTATGTGATCTTTGTGTAGATGAGGCTGGGAGTTAGAAAACAGATTTTTTTTCCACTTACTACCTTTAGTACTCAGGGTTGACTGAGGAAGCAGAAAATATGGCAACACAGCAGCCTTAGACGTGCCTCTCACAGTTCCCTACGTGGGCTCAAATACAAAGGCAATTGTGATTAATTATCCAAATGAGATTTACAATGAACAACTAATGAACTTGTACTGGGACAGAGGGCTAAAAAAAAGGCTAAAGTGGAAGAAAGCGTAACACTCAGCCATTCCTCCTGTATATATATTGAACTGCATTACTTCTCCACTCTCATTGCCTGACAGAGAAGCAGCAGCAGCAGCAGCATAACTCACAAGCAATATTCACTGGGGTTCAGTTACTATTCCAAATGGAAATAGGAATGACTCCTAGGATCTGGATCACAACAAACCAGTTTCATTCACGTTATTGCTACTGCAAATTTATGTTTTGTTTACTCTTATCATAATACATCATCTCACATCTTTTGTGAAGCATAAAAGATAGTATTATGAGAAATCAATTTCTATAATGTATTTTCCCCCGGTATCTGCAAAGTTTATTTTTGTTTTACTTAGGAACAAGTTTGAGATGTAGCCAAGGAGAGAACCTGCATACTTCCACACAAATCAGGAACTTGCTGCTCTTTCAGCCTATGTCCTGAACCACAGCAAGGCCATCAGCACCTCCAACCTCTATTTTCTTGCACAGACAGCAAAGGACCACCGCAAAGTCAGACATGCCTTTGGAGAGGAACAGTTCTACATTCAAAGCTGCAGTCTGTCAGTCTAACTAGATTAACTTCTATATGTACATATCCTACCTGTCTGTTGTGTTTGTCACCATTAACATCCCTCTGCTGGATTTTAGCCTGACTGTTATTGGCACACTGTTGAGATATCCAAAAAATATCAAACAGAAGAATGCTTAAACAAAACACATTTGAGTAACAAGGGATAACTTGAGCTGTAAGTTAGGGAGCAAAATGAACAGTGAGTATATTTAGGTTAGAAATGATAAAAGTGCTGCCAACACAGCAGAGGAGCAGCTTCTCACTAACTACAGTAGGAAGCCTAATTCCACTTAAAGATCAGAGTATGAAAGAGGTCATACAGCATATCTCCTGTCAGTAAGGCTGGACAGGCATCCCTGGCTCACTACATCTTACTCCCAGTAAGGATAATACTGGGAGTTGGATACTTCTGCGTACCACATTATCCTTTCATTATGTTGTGTAGTTCCCTCCAAAAATTCTGAAAGTTGTGCTTACATTTCTGAGAGCAGATCTGGGCAGTTTGCCTTTAGCCTCATACCACTGAATACACTTCCTTTTCTCCATCCCTACCCACAACTTCAAGAATTAAGCTGGGAACATAAATATCTTTCAGATTTCCTTGGTTTAGACGGATTAAGCCAAGACACTCCCCACCCCTCTCAGATACCTATAGCAATTAACCATTTTGGTGTGATTTCTTCTCCTACGGAAGACACTAACCAGTGACATTGATAAGTATTTTCAATAATTCAAATTTGTAATTCCTACTAAAGCAAGGCTTTGATTGCTTCTGTATTCTTCAGGCTGCTCTGGGTCCTCAGAAGACAAAGTGGTGAAATGAGTTAGGAACACTGGCTTTCCATGAAAACTTTCTCACAGAAAGCTTTAATGATCCTTCAACTAGAGACTAAGGGAAACTGTCTGGTGAGACATTACTGCCAGGAAACACCTATCGAGATTCACACAAGACAAATCACAGACTTAACTGGTTTACAGCTATGGCAGAAAGAGTTGGCTTTCTCCTGTTGCATCTTGTATGCAGCATTTCAAATTCCTAGGGCACTTATACTGACCTGGCTGTAGACAGAAGCAGGTAGGGCTTGGTAACAAAGCTGGCAAAGGACAGGCCACTAACTGAATTTAAGTGGATAAAGGAAAGCTTTGCCAAAACCATGAGTATCTCCCTGCTGCACTGCATACTACCAATCTGGAGGCTGCAGCAAGTTTAAACCCACCATTAACCCTATGTCTAAGTGGAAGCCTCTATTTCGTGGTCTAGAAGAAGATTAACTTACTGATGAAAAGGAAAACAGAGGTACAAGGAAAACAGAATTACAGCTATGTTGGCACAAGCAGTAGTAAAACCAGCTGCCAGTTGTCTTGGAATGAGGAGGTATACTGCAGTAACAAGCACATTTTCTGCAAGAAATCTTAGAGCTTTACTAGCAAATTGTCTCTAACATCTCAGATTTATAGCATGGCCTGGCTCAGAACTCTGCAATTTCAAAGTTTCCTTGAAACAAAAATCTGTTATTAAAGTTAAAAACCATTGCAAAGGCTTTTATTCCTGCAGAAATGTATTACCTCCCTCTATTCTAGTGCTAAAAGTCCAATAGTGCAATGGTGCCCCTTGGTTTTATATTAAAACATGTGCAGTAACTGTTCACAGCTACAGCAGCCACCTTCCTATAAAGCATGTTCTGTGGGAACCAGTGGGGATGTGTGAGGTTGTAAGATTGGCTAAACACAATCATATTCTACCTTAATCTCTTCTGATATTAAGATAAAAACAGATGAGGAAGAACACTGTGCTCTAGTATGTACACAGACTTGTCTGGTTTTGTGAATATGGTGTCAGAGAGTGATGCAAACCTAGGGAACTTTCGATCTTACCCCTTACGAGTTATGAGGGCACAAAACATACATGCACTACTGTTTGTTAAGAAAGCAGTTCACCTAGACACAGTTGATCTCATTTAAAGATGAGTTAGTGATGGTAAAACAGCACAGCTTGCAAATCCCACCAAGACAGTAAGTGAATTTTCAGTTTATTAAGAAAGGGGCTTCCCATTTAATCCAGCTTGATTCCCTTCAGAGAAGTCACACACCTTTTTAGGAGCAAAAGAACTCCAATCCAAATGAGGAATTACATTGTGACAGATTGTCTCAGATGATTTTTCTGCCCAACAAGTTCCACTTAGTATACTGATATATGGAAGAAAAACCTTTGCAAGGAGAAAGATTAGAGGGTAATCTTTACTGTAGCAAGAAAAATTGAAAAAGACTTCACAAACCCTTTCAGTCTCATGGGTTAAATGGAATCAGCTATACATGTGGTTATCATGCAAACAATAGTGTCACTAAAGGGAAATGTAGATAGGACATGACACTGCTGTTACAAAGAGACTGGGAGGAAGGTCAGAAGGGACAGCTCAGTCATTTATTCTGACCCACTGGATACTGTCAGCAACTCATTTAACCATTTCACACCTATAGTGGGACTGATTAGTGATACCTGGGTGAAACACAGAATACAGGAAGGCAATTCCAAAACAGCCGCATCTCAAGAATTTCTAATAGCTGCTGCCTGCTGCATTGATTGACCTCAAGTCTCTGAATTAAGTCTTGTAAAATGCAGTACTTGCCCCAAGAAACACATCTGGGATTATCCTGTAGACTCCACTTGCATAGGAACATGCAGTTTCAAAAGAGAGTTCCCTGCTAACTGAAGGGGGAGCAGGTATTATAGGACTTCTAAAGCCTCAGCAAGCAATATAGATATATCCTTTTATTGTACTACTCTACAGACTCAAATACATCTAAAGATTGCAGCTTACCACAAGGCTACTGTTTTTCAGAGTGACTGACCCAATGACTGGTATTTATTTGCTAAGACAAGCTCCATTAAAAAAAAAATACACAATATTCCCCCTCATTGCCACAAAGATGAGAACTTGTTGCCAACCTGCTGGCCAGGAAACCATATGGAAACAATATCAGTACCACAATCTATAGGCATCCCTCCAATGCATTAATCAGGTCATCAGTGTTCAATAACTGACAGCATCTTTAAGAACTGGAAAGGATAAAGCTGTGGTAATAAGGCACAGTCAAGAACAGTCCCCAGGGCCTAGTTCATTCTTCCTTTCTTACCTCCCACTCCCCCACCCC
>VZRI01008822.1:695-14189 GCA_013397515.1 Upupa epops | reverse complement strand
TCTCCTTCCTTCAGTATCTTCATTGCTCTACACTGGTGGAGGCTAAAACAGGGGGAAGCAGCTCTCTGCTAACACAGGAGGGGGAGAAGGGCCAGCAGAGACTCCCCTGGTTGTGCACTGAACCGTCCCTTGGAGGTGTCCGTGCCCCCAGCAAAGCAACTGCTTGTTCCTGCACTCAGGTCTGCCGTCCCCACCATCAGAGGGACACAGACAGTGGGAGCAAGTCCAGAGGAGGCCCCAGAGATGATCTGGAGTACTGCTGCTGTGAGGACAGACTGGGGGAGCTCGGGTGTTCAGCTCAGGGAAAAGATGGGGGGACCTCAGAGCTGCCCTCCAGTCCCTGCAGGGATCCTCCAGGAAAGCTGCAGAGGGATTTTCCCAAGGGGATCCAGTGACAGGACAAGGGGAAAGGGTTTGAAACGGAAGGAGAGGAGGTTCAGACTGGATGTGAGGAAGAAGTTCGTGTGTGAGGGTAGAGACTCAACTGCTCAGAGAGGCTGTGGCTGCCTCCTCCCTGGAGATGCTCAAGACCTTGAGCATCCGCATCTGGCTGAGAGGCATCACTGCGCATAGCAGGGGGTTGGAGTAGACGAGCTCTGAGGTCTCTTCCAACCTGACCCAGTGTGGGATTTAATGTCTACATTACCCTTCAGCTGCAAACTGCTGCTCCTCACACGCTGCCACAGCCCCATCACCCCGCAGCGATGCCTCTGCCTGCTGCGCAGGACCTCACCTTTTCCGTGGGATCCCTGTCTGGGTGTCATCACCCTGGCAGCGGGAGCGACTAAAACCTAATCGATAGCAGCAGCAGCGAGAGGGATGGTTTTACTGCTGCTGCTGCCAGGCAGCCACAGGAGTCTAGTTTTGCTGAGCATGGATTTAATTTGCTCAGCTCAGTGGAACCGTCGGCCGCTCAAACCGCAGCGCTATCAGCCGTCGTCTGCTGCCGATGGGCTGCAGATAACGACGTGGGCTTCTCATTTTCTGCTCGTGACAGAGGCCACCTGAGGATAAACTGGGCAATTTCTGTTCCACGGAGAGAAAACTGCCCGTCGATTCGGTCAGTTCTGCAAGTTATGGAGGATCGGTGGCTTTCGTAGCCACCTGGCAACGGAGGGACGTGCCAAGGGCTGGGTTTGGATCGCAGGGAGAAACTGAGACCTTAGGAAGAGATTTTACAAGTGAATTCCTCCCTGTGAAGTGCTGAGGGGCTTGGAATAGGTTGCCCAGGAAGACTGTGGCTGCTCCATCAGTGCCCAAGGGGTAGGTTGGATGGGGCTCTGGGCAGCCTGGGCTGGTGAGAGGTGTCACTGCCTGTGGCAAGGGGCTGGGGACTGCATGGGCCTTAAAGTTCTTCCCAACTGAAGCCATTCAGGGATTAGTTTACTGAGTCTCTTCACCCTCTGCAGGAGGGGAGGCTCTGTTAACACAGAGTTTAACACCCTCTGTGCTCCTGAGGAGAAAACAGCACCTCTGGGCTCACAGTGCCCAAGCTGTCCAGGGCTCCTCCAGGCTGAATCACTGCTCTTCAGTCCCCACATCTGGCTGTTCCCTTCGGCAGCTGCTCTGTTTCAGCTCAACAAACTGAGCTGGAGATCACATGGAGACCACCTTCCTCTCCCAGACGGCACACAACACCCAGGAGCATCCCAAACCAGCACCTCTCTTTCCTCCCAGCAAGATGCCGCTCACACTCCATCCACCACGCACAGCTCAGGGCAAGGAGATGATCAGAACAGGGTGGCAGTCTTGCCTGGAGGTTCTCCTGGGCACCACAGCACAGGCACAGAAGGAGAGAAGCTGCTTGATGGGAAGGCTCAGCCAAGCATTGGGATCCTTTTCAACAAGGTGAGGACTCAGCCCAATCTGTCCTTGTGCTGCAGCATCAGGCACCTCTCTTCCTGCTCTCTGATTGATTTCAGAGCTCATCTGCTTGGTTTTGTTTGTGCTTAAATGATTCAAGATGGTAGTTGGCAGACGTGGGCAGAGCAGATGAGATGCCCTACCTCACACTCCCTCTGCTGGCAAAGCCTCCCAGCGAACGGGTAGGTGCCACTGCCAAACCCTCAGCAGCCCTGTCCTGAGGGAGAAGCCAAGGGCAACCACTGGAAAGACTCCCAGCCTGGCTCAGGTTGGGAGAGACCTCAGAGCTCACTCACTCCAACCCCCTGCCATGGGCAGAGATGCCTCTCAAGCGGACTTGGGTGCTCAAGGTCTCATCCAGCCTGGCCTTGAGCACCTGCAGGGAGCAGGGAGCCACAGCCTCTGTTGAATTCAGAGCCTCTGCATCCTTGCACTGAAGAGCCTCTTCCTAAGATCCAGTCTAAATCCAAAGCCAGAGTCACCATCCCTCAGAGCTGCAGCACCCACCCAGGTCTCCAGCACTGCAGCTCTGGGCACTACCCCAAAACAGGAGGTTCCAGAGGATTAACTGCACCCAGGCTGCTCTGTCAGCAACAACAGCAGCTGCTCTGCAAAACCACCAGCAGCAGAGATGGGCAAGAACCGGAGCTGCTGCAACACCACCACAGCACGAGTGAGTCTGTCCAACCACAAACAGCCCTGGGAGCACCTCTGCTCACGCAGGGAGGCTCAGGAAGCTCAAAGCCCTTCCCAGGAAGGTCCCAGCAGAACCCAGAGCAGCTCCTTGATGTTCAAATACATTCCAGCCAGGTGAGAGCACGACCTTTCAGCTCTCCTTCCAGACACCTGCTCAGAGCTCGCACTCGCTTGCACAAGGTATAATGAAGGAAAATGAGGATTATAGGATCAGAGACTCATAACATGGAATCCTTAGGGATCGGAAGGGACCTGGAAAGAACATTCAGTCCAATCCCCCTGCCACAGCAGCATCACCCAGACCAAGTCTCACGGGAACACAGCCAGCCTTCTCCAGAGGAGACTCCACAACCCCCCTGGGCAGCCTGGTCCAGTGCTCTGGGACCCTCCCNTCAGGGAGCTGCTCTCCTTCCTTCAGTATCTTCGTTGCTCTACGCTGGACCCCCTCCAGCAGCTCTGTGTCCTTCTGGAACTGAGCTCTGCCATCATCTATCCACCTTATGCCCTCACAAAAGGCTCTCAGGTCGGTCAAGCATGACCTCCCCTTGGTGAAGCCATCCTGACTGTCCCCAATGCCCCTCCTGTCCCTGATGTGCTGAGAGAGAGCATCCAGGACAAACTATTCCATCCCCTTTCCTGGGATGGAGGTGACGCTGACCAGTCTGTAGTTACCTGGGTCCTCCTTCTTACCTCTCCTGAGCCCCGTGACGTAGAAAGGATGACAACGAGTGGCTTAGCAATGACTTCCACCATCTCCCTTAGCACCGCCCCAAGTTCACCCCAGACCCAGGCTCCTTTCAGGATCAGACCTCCTAAAGAGCAAGAAAAACCCCTACTGAGCTTCTCTTTTCAAGGGAATGGGGAACAAACCTCCTCCAGACCCCACTCATCTGGGCCCTGCTTGGCTCCAGCTGCTCTGAACGGGCTGCGATTCAACCTCCCAGCCTGCTCCCTTGTTTCAGCTGCAGCGACGCCTTTTGAAAGCGAGTTCCTGGAAAAAAATCGAGTCATAAATCATTCTAATCCCCTCTCTTGCAGGAGGTGCTGATGGGGGAGATGCCTGCACAGGATGAGCCCCAACGGCGTGGCAGGAGGAGCAGTAAAAGGCTGTGGGTACTGGAAGCACTGGCATTGTTCTGAGCTCTGCGCAGGAAGAGCGAGAGCAGGAGAGGAGGGATGCTCTCCTAGGGCAGGAAGCTGTTCCAGCCTCTTATCAGACATAAAGCTTCTCATTTCTTTGCGGGGGAAGTACCAGAGGGTTATGAGGGGAGGAAAGAAAAGAGTAATGACATAATTATTTACAAATCCCACGGGTAGCTAAATCCAAGGGAAGCTGCCTGATGCCATGAATGAAGCTGCAGTCGCGCTACGAGGAAGCTCTGCGCTGCTGCTCAGCTCAGGTGGCTATGAGAGAGGGCACTGACCCCCGCTGAGAGCACCTCACAAAGAGGTGCAAGCCTGCAGGTCCTTCTCTCTGCCAAGAAGATGCCCACTGGGACCTCAGTCCTCATCTCCAGAGAGTAACTGACTGCTAATCACAGAGCAGCTCCCTGCTGAGGAAAGGCTGAGGGAGCTGGGGCTCTGGAGCTTGGAGAAGAGCAGGCTGAGGGGGGACCTCATTCATGTCTACAAATCTGTGAGGGGTGGGTGTCAGGAGGATGGAGCCAGCTCTTCTCAAGGGCTTCTGGTGACAGGACAAGGGGCACTGGGTGCCAGCTGGAACAGAGGAGGTTCCATCTCAATCTCAGCAGGACCTTCTTCCCAGGGAGGATCCCGGAGCACTGGACCAGGCTGCCCAGGGGGGTTGTGGAGTCTCCTTCTCTGCAGACGTTCCAGCCCCACCTGGCTGTGTTCCTGTGCCACTTGGTCTGAGTGATCCTGCTGCGGCAGAGGGATTGGACTGGATGATCCTTCCAGGTCCCTTCCCATCCCTAATGATTCTCTATGATCTCTGAACGCAGCGTCTAGGTCACCCTCCCCAGCTGCCAGAGGCTACTCTGGGCTCTCCCCCAGCTCCAACAGCGCTGTCCTTTCAGGCAGCTCCTCGCACCCATGGGCTCCGTCAGTTAACCCGTCAAACCGATGCCTTGGCAGGGGTGCCAGTTCTCCGGAGCAACACTCCAAGTTTCATTAGCAAGCTGCCGCTGCCCTTGCAAGGGTAAGGAAGCCAGATCCCATGTGGAGCACCCTCGTGGGGGGCTGTCTGTAGGGTATGTCCCCCAAAGCACAGCTCAGTGCCAGGCAGGCTGGCCCTCTGGCTGTGTAGTTACCTGTGTGTGTGATGGCTCTCACAGTTTATTCCACAGACAGCAAACTCCAGGTTTAACTACGTTCCCTATTCTTTATGCCAAGGGCTCTCTGTCTCCAGCCTGGTTTCTCCTGCTCAGTTGTTAGAGGCTGATGGTTTCCACGTCTTTAAGAGGCAGAAGACGCTTTGGAACAGGTTGCAAAACACCAGTACCACGAGCATTGCCTTCCTCCTCCTTTAATGGGCTCTCTGACAGCCCTCTGCTTGTTAAACGAGAGAAAAAGCTGTGGGCAGAGCAGCGCAGGTCAATCTCGTGGGTTCTGAAGGCATTTAATTAGTGCAGCCAAGTCCTGAGGTCTGCTTGGAGCCAGTCGCTGCGTTAGCCATCAGCATCTTTCTTCCTGGAGATGCAAAGCTCCGAGGGGCTGCAGGTTAAGGCTACAACTCCACGTCCTGCGCTCGTGTGGTCTTCACGGTGACGATGAGAACTCCCGTTGCTGCCTGCCTGCCTGGCATTTGGAGAGCAAGGTCACCCCCAGCCCACAGTCCCAGATCCTGGCTGCCTTATGCAGGGGCTGGGGTGGCCCGCTGCACCTTCAGGGACCCAGCAGAGTGGCCACAAGCCCTCTGCTGTGGCTCGTAGCTCTGCTGAGGCATCTTTACTAGGTGCTGAGGCTCAGGGCTTAGACACATCTACCGAGGATGTCACTCTGCCTGAAGGGCAGCACACGGAATCCTAGAATCCTTAGGGATGGGAAGGGACCTGGAAAGATCATCCAGTCCAATCCCCCTGCCACAGCAGCATCACCCAGACCAGCTGGATGGTGATGGCACAGGAACACATCCAGGAGGGTCTGGAACATCTCCAGAGAAGGAGCCTCCACAACCCCCCTGGGCAGCCTGTGCCAGTGCTCTGGGACCCTCCCTGGGAAGAAGGTCCTGCTGAGATTGAGAGGGAACCTCCTCTGTTCCAGCTGGCACCCAGTGCCCCTTGTCCTGTCACCAGATGCCCTTGAGAAGAGCCTGGCTCCTGACACCCACCCCTCACATATTGAGAGACATGAATGAGGCCCCCCCTCAGCCTCCTGTTCTCCAAGCTCCAGAGCCCCAGCTCCCTCAGCCTTTCCCTGTAAGTCTTTCCCCTTCACCTGACTGCAAGAAGGTGGTGGGGAGCAGCTGTTCCAGGCTCCTACAGGTGTTTTGCTCCTGGAAGGAGACTCCAGTGACTGTCACCGAGCTGCGCTCTAATCCCTGGGCAGGAGCAGGCACCAAGGCGGCCACCACAGGCTCTCTCCCTGCCTTTTTAAAAGGCTTCAGCTGCTTGGAAGAAGAAATCAATTCCAGCCCTCACAAAGCCCAGCTCGGGTTTATTTCTTCATCCTTTCTGCAGTGCTGGAGACCCTAATTGCAGGCAATTAAAGCAGCACTAGGAACTGCAAAAAACTAAAGGAGAGGGGGAGAGGGAGGGGGGTTTGCGTGGAAATCAAAGCTGGAAAACATCCCTCTAACTGGGTGCCAGTTGCCAGCACTGGAGAGGTGCCCTGGAACAAGGAGCCGGTGCCCACGGCGGTGCTGGGCGCTGCACAAACCCTCGACGCAGGGCTGGTGCCAAGAGGACCTTCTCATCCCGTGTGCCCTGTTTATTCCGTGAACGCTTCACCTCCTGCGTGCAGCTACTTGCTCGAGCCTGCAGGTCCAGCAGGCTCTGGCTGGGGCTCCTGGAGATGCTGAGAGCTGATGAGAGCCAGCGCAGGGCGATGGAGTCAGTAGCCAGTGCTACTGCAGAACGTTCTCCATCCCTTCCTTTCGGATGCTGCCGCTCAAGGAAGGGTTTGTCTTTGCCACATGGGGATTCCCAGTACTTTAGAGCCCTCAGAGCAGCAGTAGGCTTCCTCGACTCAATTGTCTACCACCTGGAAGTCACAGCAACATCAAGAGGAGCAATAATGCAGCGTGAAGCTCTCCTTTCTATGATCCAACTGGTTGCCTGGGCGTCAAGTCAACCCAGAAAAATGAGGGACCTGAGGATGAGACCCCCCCCTCCTGCTGCAGGATGAGAACCAGCACAGACGCACGTGGCACACGGCCTGGGACATCCACGGCTGCAGCTGATGCTCGGAGGTCATTTGGTGCTGTTAAACCTCGTTTCATCCCAGTGCAATCCCACATTTTTGGGTCAGAAAAAGCTTCTCCTTCAGAAGCAGCGACCAAGTCGACGCTGATTCAGCCTCTCACTGCAGACACAGTCAAGTGTTGACTCCTCTACTCATTTGCTAGCGCTGCCTTATCTTTGGCATCTCAGCTGCAACTTCTGCTGGGGTGGTTGTTTTTTTTCCACTGCTTCCATCCCAGTTCTTGGCCTTCGGTCCTTGGACTGAGTTCTCTTCTCATCTGCTTGGGTGCAGGCTAGGAAAATCCAGCCTCTGAGAGAGAAAACTGCAGCCGAAGCAGGGTAACAGCACAGCCCCACAGAGCCCCAGAACTGGATCGACTTCGCTCAGGGAAGTTTCCCTGCTCAAACAGGGAGGAAAATCTTCATAAACTGCTTTTTCTCTCTCTTCTCACAGATAGGAAACTCTGTCCTGGCTGCTGAAGCTGCTCCCTTCAGCTGTTTGCTCAGGGCTCCTCAGGCGTCACAGCCTTGCAAGCCATGGCCACTGCTCCCACAGCAACTGGGGAGGCAGAAGGAGTCTGAGTAGCTCTGACCCCCTGCTCCAGAGTGTTCTCCTGCCGTGGCTGGGTGCTGCTCTTGCCGTTTCTCCACACACATCCTGGACCCTGCTTGACTCTGGGATGCAACTCCTGCCTGGCTACTGCTGCAGGAAGCCAAGAGGTGGCTTCCCAGAGCTTCCATAGAGGATACTGTCTGCAACAGCTCCAAAGGGGATGTGGTAAGGCTTTAGCACCCCAGAGCCTTTCCCATGGTGGGATGAACCCTCTGAAACACCAACTGGGTGCTTGGAATTGCTAGCTTAAAGGATGAACAGCTCTCATTTTGGATTTGAGGCTAAAGAAAGCCCCAGAAAGTGAGAGTCTCCAGCCTCCCCTCTCCAAATGGCCCTGAGCTGAGCCAGGCTTCCTGAGCAGAAGACACTTTGCCTTTCACGCCTGTCAACACGCAGAGGACTGTGGATTTGGAAGACAAAAGGGGACAAAACCCTCACAGGGAGAAGATATGGAAATTGAGCCCAAAGGCTTTCACTGCTCTGCTACCACAGATCACGACAGGGGACGCAGCTCAGCCCCAGGGTCCTACATCTGCCTTCCCCCTCACCTCGCTCCAGCTGACTGCGTTCTTCTCCTCACCTGCACCCAGAGAGGCCCGGAAGAAGGAGCCAAGTAACCCTGCAGCTAACAAACCCTTCTGGTTTTAATTAGAGCTCTGTCCACATCTCAAATGAATGGAACAGTCCTGCAACCAGAGACTGACTCAACACGAGACACTGCTGGTGGCCACACTGCCAGCTCCTACAATACAGAGCATCCCCAAAACACGACTGACCTCTGTCAGCCCTGTCCTTTAGTTTTCACCCCTTTCCCTTGCTCAGGATGATTTGTGCCACCCACTGCCATGGGGAAGCAGGGACCTGCCCAGCGACTGGGATGCCTGTTAGAAGCACAGAATCCTTAGGGATCAGAAGGGACCTGGAAAGATCATCCAGTCCAGTCCCCCTGCCACAGCAGGATCAAACAGACCAAGTGGCACAGGAACACAGCCAGGTGGGGCTGGAACGTCTACAGAAAAGGGGACTCCACAACCCCCCTGGGCAGCCTGGTCCAGTGCTCCGGGACCCTCCCTGGGAAGAAGGTCCTGCTGAGATTGAGAGGGAACCTCCTCTGCTCCAGCTGGCACCCAGTGCCCCTTGTCCTGTCATCAGATGCCCTTGAGCAGAGCCTGGCTCCATCCTCCTGACACCCATACCTCACAGATTTAGAGACAGGAATGAGGTCCCCCCTCAGCCTCCTCTTCTCCCAGCTCAAGAGCCCCAGCTCCCTCAGCCTTTCCTCATCAGGGAGCTGCTCTCCTTCCTTCATCATCTTCGTTGCTCNACCCTGCTGGCCACTAGGACCCCCAGGTCCCTTTCTCCTCCCCTGCTCTCCACCAGGTCAGTCCCCACTCCCTCCTGGTCCCTGGGGTTGTTCTTGCCCAGATGCCAGACTCCACCCTGACCCCTGCTGTCCCTCACTCCATTCCTCTCTGCCCAGCTCTCTAGGTGACTCTGTGATCCCCAGCCTCTTTCCTAGCCCACCCAGTAGGTTTCTTTCTTCCCCTGCTGGTTAATTCCTCCGTCAGGACACCTCACCAGACCCTTAAACCTCTGTCGAGACACTGCCCCCTCCTAACCCAAAGCAAGGACCTGGCCAAGCAGCAGAGCAGAGCTGGCAGCACCTGCAACCGGGCAAACAATCCAAGGCAGCATCGCAGGAACAGGAAAACAACCAAACCCCAAACACATCAACAACTCAAACTGGAATTTGCTGCTAGGCCAGGCTTTGCTGGGCTTGCACCTCGCTGCCCGCGCCGCGGCTTGGCTCGCCGTGCCCTGCGTCCTTCCCGGTGAGGAGCTGAGCTGGTGCTGACGAGGCGAATTGCACAAGAACTGGAGCTGCTTACGGGTTAATCTTGTCCTAAGGAAACTCTGACACCTAGCTAGGAGAGCTGGTTTCTGTTTAAAAACTACTGCTTAGGCTTTAGAGCCTTCCAGCTGGGGCAACAGAAGGGCATTTACTGTAGGACGAGGTGTTTGGAATGGGTGCAGAGCCTCTGGACAAAGTCCGTAGGGTCCATGACCCTGCTAGCATCACGTGGGATGCGGGTCTCCTAACCCCAGGGTCCCCTTTCAGCCAGAGCACCAAGAAAACCTGGTCTTTTGAGGAAAAATAGAGGCTAAGAATAAGGAATGAGATGGATTTCATGGAATCATAGAGTCATCAGGGATGGGAAGGGAGGGTCCTTGAAAGATCATCCAGTCCAGTCCCCCTGCCACAGCAGGATCACCCAGACCAAGTCACACAGGAACACAGCCAGGCAGGGCTGGAACTTCTCCAGAGAAGGAGACTCCACAGCCCCCCTGGGCAGCCTGTGCCAGTGCTCCGGGACCCTCCCTGGGAAGAAGGTCCTGCTGAGATTGAGAGGGAACCTCCTGTGTTCCAGCTGGCACCCAGTGCCCCTTGTCCTATCCCCAGATGACCTTGAGAAGAGCCTGGCTCCATCCTCTCACAGATGGACAGACAGGAATGAGACCAACGCAGCAGTGCTCTGATGGCAACGGCTCCCCCTTCTCTGTTCCTCTTCCCGTGCTCACAGGCTGCTCCTCCGCTGTGGGCAAATAACTCCCCCTTTACAATGACTCTGCGGGGCTCTCGGCTCTATCTGCTGTCCCCAGAGTCCGGACTGAGAGCCTCAAGTTGTGTTCAGCTTGTAATGAATACGGACTTCCTCAGTCCTCTCTCTTGCAGAGTAGGATCCTATCAGTCCTGACAGCTAAACGGGTCCTCGCTGAGCAACGACTCAACTCCTCCTGAGCACCCAGCCGCATCGAGTCCCGCCTGTCCCGAGCAGACTCCTCTCCGAAGGCGAAGAGCAGGTTGTGGGGACCTGCTCTTATTTCTTGTGGGCTGCTCCATCCAACTGGAAACTCCAGTTAGCAGCTGAAAGAGGGAACGGAGGTGGAGAGGAGCACGGGGTGAAACCCAGGGGCTGACACGCGGCGCTGTTGTCCCGACTCAGGGGGGAGTTTGTAGAGGCAAAGTCCATCGGGGCATGGGGAACGCAGCTGAGAAGTGGGAGCTCGATGCTGGAGGCATCTGCTGTGGACAGGACCAGAATCAAACTGCTGCTTCCACACTCCAGGAAGGGTTTTATCTTCTGCAAGGCGGATCGCTGCTTCTTCACATGGAGCATCCAAGGTCCAGGACGTCCTGTGCTCTTACCCAGGTGAAACTCCTTGCAGGGAGTGAGTCCTAACCAGAGACCAACCCCCCCAATTACATCCTCCCCCCCATCCAAACAGCATGAAAGATGTTAAATCTCTCTCAAATTCTCAGCTCAACTCTGGACACAGCTGAAAGCAGCGAGAGGGCTCTGCAGCCCAGCAGCTGGCTGCAGCTCTGGATTTGAGAGGGCTGACGAGGAACCTCCTGTGCAACCCTGTGAAAGCTGATCCTGGAGTGCAAACGATGCCTCCGCTTACTTCATCCCGGGCAACGAGACCTCTGCTGCAAACCCCTTCCCCAGCAACAGCTCGGCCTCAACAGCTGAACCCGGAGAAGCTACCCCTGTAAGGAATCCAGCCCTAGCGAGCGCGAGAAGGACGGGCACTGGGCTCACAGGTGATGCTGTTCATCAAGAGCCTGTGAGGTGTTCTCCTGTCTTCCTGGTGCTGGGAAGGACAGAGGAGGCCAGTGCTGGCACTCACGGTGCCAGGGGGCAGTGGGAGGGTGGTGAGCTCTGGGCTCACCAGCGCTGGACTTCACCCATCACCAGCTCTGCCTGAGGTCAGGCTTTCCCACCTGGATGTCCGGGATGCAGCTGCTCCCCTGCCTCACAGAGGGTCTCCCTGGGACCCCCCATCACCACCACCACCATGCTGTGGGCATCGTTCGGGTCGAGTCCTGCATTCTCAAACTAGCATGGCTCTTGCTATCGGAAACTTTGAGAGTGCCCTGCCTGCCTGGAGGAGCCGGCAGCAGCCGCCACCCCAAGCTAGGAATAAATTCTGCACCAACTTCACAGTCCCAGTCCGGGAGCTGCTCTCCCACCGGGCTCAGTGCCTCCCCTCCACGTTCCCCAGCACAAGATGGTCAAGCAGCTCCAGAAGCCGCAGGCACTGACCCAGGAGCATCTGTCACCGCAGGGAACGGGCAGAGCATCGCCTCAAAATCATCTCAGCCTGCTCTGGCCGGAGGCTGCTGACTTCCCACTGCTTTTTATTTTTTAAAGATTAAATTCTGCTAATTTTGGGGGGCAATATTCCGTGATTTTGCTACAGTTTCCAATATAAAATGGAGCAAAAATTTGTCCCTCCTAAACTCAGCAAAATTTTGTCAAAATTTTGTCAAAATTTTATCAAAATTTTATCAAAATTTTGTCAAAATTAAATTCTGCACATTTTTTTCAAGAGTCAAGATTTCAAGATTCCATTTACGAACATTTTTTCAACATAAAATTATTGCTCAATTTCATGATTAAAATCAGAAAAATTTCATCAAGTTTAAATTCTGCGAATTTTTTTCAAAATTAAATTTCTCAACTTTGTTTCAACGTTAAATTGAGCAAAAGTTTGATGATTAAGTCAAGCAAAATATTTTCTAAATTAAATTCTGCAGATTTTTTGCAAGATTCAAGATTTCGAGATTCAATTTACAACCATTTTTCAACATAAAATGATTGCTCAATTTATTAATTCAAATTTGATCGCTTAAATTCTTCAAATTTTTTTCAAAATTACATTTTTCAACGTTAAATTGAGCAAAAATTTTGTGATTAAATCAAGCACAATTTTTTCAAAGTTAAATTCTGCAAATATTTTACAATTTAGCAACATCTTTTCCACCTCGAATTTGTGCTCAATTTAATGATCACGTGGAGCAAAGTTTTCTCAAAATTGAATTCTGGAAATTTTTTTCAAGATTAAATTTCGCAACTTTTTTTTCAAGGTGAAATTGAGCAGAACTTTTTCAATATTAAAAATTTTATCAGGATGAATTTCTGCTGATTTTTGGTCAAGATCAAATTTAGCAACTTTTTTTTCCTCCGGGAAATGGAGCAGAAATTGTTTAGGATTAGATTCAGCACAATTTTTTTAAGATTAAATTCGTCAAATTGCTTTTCAAGATTTCAATCGGCCAAATGTTTGTGCGGTGTGAGGCTCTGCACAATTTTGTGCCAACTGGGTTTTGCTGATATTAAATTCTCCACCTCCTCCCACTCCACCCGTCGCCCCTCAAGCTCGGCAGGACGCAGGGCAAAATCACTTTGGAATCAATCACTGAATTCAGAAGCGAAGCTTCAGCTTTCTGCACCGTGCTGGGGGTAATACGTGAAATAATACATGAAATAACACGTGAAATAATACATGAAATAATACGTGAAATAAAGAAATATGAAAAGAAATAAATAAGAAATAAGGAAATGAAATAAATAATAAGAGAATAAATCAGAAAAGGAATCATGAAAGAAATCAGAAATCAGAAAAGATACCAGGAATCACATCAGAAATCAGAAAAATAAAACAGAAATTGGAAAACCAGGAATCAGAAATCAGAAAATAGATCAGAAAAGAAAAAAGAAATCAGCAAAAAGAAATCAGCAAAAAGAAATCAGCAAAAAGAAATCAGCAAAAAGAAATCAGCAATCATAAAAGACAGTAGAAATCAGGAAAAAGAAATCAGAAAAGACATCAAGAAAGAAAAAAGAAATCAAGAATCATAAAAGAAATCTGAAATCAGAAAATAAACCTGAAATCAGAAAGTAAATCAGAAATCAGAAAATAAATTAGAAAAGACATCAGAAATCACAAAAAAGAAATCAGGAAAGTAATCAGGAAAGAAAAAAAGAAGTCAGGAAAAAGAAATTAGAAAAAAGAAATCAAGAAAGAGAAATCAGAAATCATAAAAGACGTTGGAAATCAGAAGTAAGAAATCAGAAAATAAATCAGAAAAACACATCAGAAATTAGAAGAAAT
>VZRI01008821.1:0-44452 GCA_013397515.1 Upupa epops | reverse complement strand
CTCTTCGGCCTCTCTGCATTTGAGCTTCCATGCAAAAGAGGACTGTGGCTACCCTCGCAGCAGAGCTACAGCTGGGCTGAGACTTCTTTTGTGTTCCACCATTCGGTGGCAGGGAGTCAAGAGCCACTGCTCACTTCACCCCACCCTTAGGGGTCATGGGGATCTCTCTTTCTCTCCTAAAGAAGCTCCCTGCGTCAAGACTTGTCTCAACAGGAGACTACAATGATGACAACGAGAAGAGAAGGACAGGAAGAAGGAGGAAATACCTTCCTTTTATACACTCTATCCACCAATCACCTGTAGAGTCCACACACTGGTGCAGGAGATCTGCTAGGAAAGCTATCTCCAGCTTCAAAATAAAATGCTTTTTCAGCACAAAAGCAGCACAACTAATATCTGAAAATTTGGTAATTTTCAAACTAGAGTTTTGAGCGCCACAGTATCAGAAAGACATTGAGGTGCTGGAGCAGGGTCAGAGAAGGGCAATGAGGCCAGGGAGAGAGCTGGAAAACAGGCCTTATGAGGAGCAGCTGAAGGAACTGGAGGTTTTAGTCTAGAGAAAAGAAGGCTGGAAGGAGACCTTACTGCTCTCTATAACTACCTAAAGGGAGGTCGTAGCAAGGCTGCTGCTGATCTCGCAAATTCCTAACAATAGAATGAGGGGAAATGTCCTCAAGTTGCATCAGGGGAGGTTTAGATTGTATTTTAGGAAGAAATTCTTTCCTGAGAGAGTGGTTGGGCACTGGCACAGGCTGCCCAAGGAGGTGGTAGAGTCACCATCCCTGGAGGTGTTTAAAAAACCAAGCAGCTATAGCACTTGAGGCCATGGTCTAGGGGTTAGAGAGATGTTGGGATGAGGGCTGGACTTGATGATCTGGAGGTCTTTTCCAGCCATGAGGATTCTATGATTCTATCTCATGAAGAGGAAGACCAGGCTACACTCATTTTCACAAGCAATATTGTTCATATGTGTAATTGGAGAGAAAAAAGAGAACAACTTGTCGTGTTTGCCCAGACCTTGTTTTGAAGAAGTATTTGTAAAAAGCTTATAGAAGTTTAATCTTTAAAAGCTCAAACATTGTGGGTTGTTGCATAATCTATTATGTCAATACATTTGTTTGCACCCAGAGGTACTTCTGTAAAAGGACGACCAGAATGTCATTATAGAAGACAAGATAAATTTGATATGCATTACACACTCTTCCAGCATAAAATTAGTCCTGCTTGGTTTTTGTAATCATCTCACTCCTCTGTGCAGCCATAGCAAAGCCAACCATGCAATCATTTAATCTGCAAGGTGATTTAACACAGTACCAAGTATAATCCTGAATAAAGATTCAAATTTCAGAAGATCTGCACAGGCCCATCAACTTCAAGTTCTGCCTGGGCTTCTCAGCAACATTAGCAGCCCAGGAGAAAGGCTGCTATACTGTTGTTATTGCTCCAATTATTCATTCTTAATTAACACCCATCAAGCCTTTTAGAACTTTATAAATGCATTCCCAACATAAAGCAGTCGTGGACAGACCAGGTGACTAATATGTTGCAATGGCTGGTACAACGGTGGGTAGGAAAGCAGTATACACTCCTCTGCCACTTGGTCTTTTACTTTGTGGCCCTGCAGCAACAGCAGGCATAGGGACTCCACCACCTCCCTGGGAAGGCCCTTCCAGTACCCAACCACTCCTTCTGCAAAAAATTTCTTCCTCATATCCAATCTAAACTCCCCTGCCTCAACTGCAGACCATGGCCCCTGCTTCTGTCAGCAGTCACCAAGGAGAAGACGCCAACACCCACCCCTCTACAACCTCCCCTCAAGTAGTTTTAGAGGGCAATGAGATCCCTCCCTCAGCCTCCTCTTCTAACTAAACCTGTCCTGCTCCCTCAGCCTCTCTTCATACGACTTGTTCTCTAAACCCCTCATGAGCTTGGTAGCTCTGCTCTGGACCTGTTTCAGCATCTCCATGTCTTTCCTATCATGAAGGGCCCAGAACTGAACACAGTGTTCGAGATGAGACATCAGCAGGGCATGAGAACTTCCCTTCTCCTGCTGACCACACTATTCCTGATCCAAGCCAGGATCCTGTTGGCCTTCTTGGCTACCTGAGCATACTGCTGGCTCCTATGAAGCTGACTGTCTACCCGCACCTTCGGGTCTTTTTGTGTTGGGCAGCTCTCAAACCACTCATTCCCCAATCTGTAGCGCTACCTGGGGTTGTTGTCATGATGGATTTGAAAAGACTACAGTCCAGAACTTTTAGCTCAAAAACATTCCTCTAAGTTTTCATAGTTTAAAGTTTAATGCTAATGAAATTAATTTCTATTAAGAGAAAGAGGGTGGACTGTTTATGGTATGACACAGGGATTTCTTACTTAACCCTATATATTTATTTCTCAAATATTTAACAATAAGGTTCCCCCTCTGCCTCCTCTTCTCCAAACTAAACCTACCATGAATGATTTAGGGATGCAATGTAAGATACGTTATATAAAGCAGCCCTACCTGCAGCTCTGCCAGACAGCACCCATTTGGACAAGACAGAGGGATTTTTCCAATCTAGGTTGTATATCCAACTGTGGTTGGGTTTGGGGGGTGGGGGTTGAAAGCAATACCCTTTTGTATGTTAACTACTGTGGGTGTAGGAAAGAATTCTTTGATTTCTTTGTTTAGCTGAGTCCAAACTGCATGATGAACAAGCTCTCTTCATGGTGTGGTATTTCTCAACCAGAACACACATTCAAACTGTGAACTGCAGTGCTGGGATTTCCAGAAACGCAGGTCCACAATGGGTTCCCCAGTAAATGCTGAGAACTGAGAAGAGTGCACAGGTAGAACGTGGTATTCAGGGGAGGCAGACGTGTTCAGACAAAGGAAAGAAAATAACTCCAGCCAACATAAAAAAATGAGGATTCATTCTTGAAACAAGAACCCTCAGGGAACTTATCACAATGCTTCCAATTCTTTATCCTTTTTCATGATATGAAAACATAAAAGAAGAGAAAATTATGTTCACAAGCCATTGAAACAATAAAAAAGACATGAGGAAAGAGCACTGGAAAATTTTGGCAGCAAGTTGACTCCTTCAGAACTCTCTTTTGTACTGCACAGAAGAGAGTCTAAGGAGAAAAGTTGTTGATTTGCTGTGAGATTTGATTCTGTGTGCACCAGCATTTTATGCACATTTTAGAGGTCCGCTGGGGAAGGTTATCTGCCAATTCCAAAAGCACTTCTAACTAATTAAAAAGATTTTGTTTCTATGTTCTAATTGCATCTTCTATAGCGTTTTCATGCCAAGGCTTTTTGAATTGTATTTAAAAGCCTTTAATAAGAAGAAAATTTGATGAAGTTTTTCAACACAAGACTTGGAACTTAGGTGCTATCATCTTCCTTTAGATGGTCAAACAGCCATGTCAATTTTGAAAAAGTGCTGAGCAATGCAAATTGCAAATGTCTTCCTAAGGGCTGCCTTTACTAAAGGTCTGTCTAACCCTGGAACTCGTCAGTTGCAGCAGCAGCAGTTGCTGAGCAAAGCACGAGAGAAGCACAGGAGAAGCTTACAGGGACACCTCAAGTGTCTTCAGGAGGGTACCCAACAGCTGCAGCTCAAGGTATTTTAGGAAGCAAATTCCTCTAGAAGGAAGATCATGCGCTACTGTGTCTCAAAGAGATGAGAGAAATGGAAGCCTGCACCTACCACTTCAGCGTATGTATCTCCTCTAACGTCACCTACACATCCTCACTTTTTCAGAGCTTTCTCTAGGGTCTATTTCAGTTTATAAGCCCTTAAACTGATTGAAGAACACTCTTTAACCACACCCATAACATTTTGGCTCTGCCAAATGAGGCAAGTGCACAAATCACCTCACACAGCAGTCTGTCGCTACAATTTGCAGGCTGGTGCATTGCACAGCATGATCTATAGGTATTGATTCTGATAAAAGAGGAACATTTTGTCTCAGACACCAGCTAAACAGTGAGAGGTGATATCTAACTTTCCATCATTCTTTCTGATATTCAACAGGCTCAGAGGAAGGCACTGCGAGAAGTTCATGAGTATTTTATTTGCCTTTCACAAAATCGAAGGAAATAACAAGGACAACTTCAGTGTAGGATGCAGGACAAGGTAATGTTAATCACTGATTAATATAAAAGCAGATTTTAAAGACATAAGGCATGATTGAGGTCATCCATTACAAAGATTAATGACTGCTTTCCAGAAAGCATCCACTGTGCCTGCAAAATAACGTTCTTCTAAGAATTAATTATCTAAAAGCTTTTAAAAAGCGTAAAAGGACAATAATCAGGAAATGGGGTTAGCAGTTTGCTCTAATTTATAAAAAGAACATTTGTATAATTGATTAGTATGAGAGCAATTACAGAGCTGGCAAAGCCTTCAAACAAGAACCAGCGTTAGGTTGGCATATTTGTAATTAATTTGTATTCATCTTTCCAACACACTTATTTGTAAAATAAGAGTCAGAATTGTTGCTGCATTTTCTGGAAAGTGAAGGAAACAATATTATGTTTGTATAAAAATATGTGCTCTGAGCAGATCCCACCACCAGTTCAGGCTGTGACTAATACTGAGACAACTCAAAATGAGTCGGCAATGTTTGCTTGCAGCCAAAAAAGCCAAGTGCATCCTGGGCTGCAGCAAGAGAATCGTGACCAGTAGGTCAAGGGAGAGAATCCTCCCCTTTTATTCTGCTCTCGTGAGAACCCATCTGCAGTACTGTGTCCAGTTCTGGAACCCCCAACACAGGAAGGAGACTGAACTGTTGAAATGTCTCCAGAGAAGTGCCATGAGGATGAATGGAGGGGCTGAAGCACCTCTGCTACAGGGACAGGCTGAGAAAGGTGGGCCTGTTCAGCCTGGAGAAGACCAGACTCTGGGGAGATCTTAGAATGGCCTTCCAGTACCTGAACGGGGCTACAGGAAAGCTGAGGAGGGGCTGTTTCCAAGAGCTTGTAGTGGTAGGAGCAGGGGGACTGGTTTCCAGCTGGAAGATGGGAGGTTTAGACTGGAAGTCAGGAGGAAATCCTTCACGATGAGGGTGCTGAGACAGTGGAATAGGTTGCCAAGGGAGATTGTAGCTGTTGCCTCCCTGGAAGTGTTCAAAGACAGATTGGATGGGGCATTCAGCACCCTGGTCTAGTGGGGGGTGTCCCTGCTCATGGCAAGGGGACTGGAACTTGAGGATTTTTGAGGTCCCTTCCAAACTGAACTATTCTATAAATTTATGAGTCTATCAACTCCAGCCACAACAGTTAAACAGCCTTCCATCCCAGCCTGGTTTACAGGCAGATGGAAAAAAAACCTCAGACACTATTCTGCATCAGACTCTTCATGTGTCAAAAATAATCTTCCTTTTTATTTTGAGATCTTCAGGTCTCGCACAGAGAACTTTTGTGATATTTTTTTTCCTCCACCAGAAGTGTCTGTGACAACCAAATATCAGAAGAAATGCTTGTGAGGAGCAGGGCAGCTACATGATCTGCAGCTGAATTTGCAAAGGTACTGTCTTCTGTGTGCAGGAGGCTGGAAAGAAAATTTACCTGAAATACTACAGAACATCCTTGGTGAGTCACACTGTTTCATTGCTCAGGTGGCACAAAAGCCCAATGGCTTGTATCCAGAATAGTGTGACCAGCAGAACTAGGGATGTACTTGTCCCCCTGTACTCATCACTGGGGATGCTCATGTACTGGGGGAAGTTCTGTGACCCTCACTGCAAGAAAGAGATGGAGCAGGCCCAGAGGAGAGCAATGAGGCTGGGGAAGAGACTAGAAAGAAAGCCTGATGAGAATGACAAGAAGAGTCTGAGGGAGCTGGGGGCATTTAGCCTGGAGAAGAGGAAACTCAGGAGGGACCTTACCACTCTCTGTAAGGGTAGTTATAGATTGATGGGTGTCAGGCTCTTCTCCCAGGCAACTAGTGCCCAAATGTGAGGGCATGGCCTGAAGGTGCACCAAAAGGTTAGGCTGGATGTTAGGAAGCCCTTCCTCATGGAAAGGGGGCTCAGACATTGGAATGGACTCATGGCAGTGGTGGAATCCCCATCCCTGGAGCTGTTTAAGAAAAGACTGGCTGTGGCACTTAGCGCCCTGGTCTAGGTGATGTGTTCATAGGCTGGGATGAATTATCTGAGGGCTCTTCTAGCTTCAATAATTCTGTGATTCTGTCATCTGGCCTGTGGGACCTCAGATGTGGGTTTGGAGGGGTTTGGAGCAATCACCAAAGAAAGGTACATTTAAAAAGGTTTCTGCTGCTTGTATCATTATCTCTGGACATCAAAGCTTAATGTTCCCACTTCTTATAGTTTAACCACAACTGCGCATCCCTCTTTCTATCCTACTGAGGGGAGAAAACAGAGCTCTGAGCTGCTAAACAATCACAAACAGCAGTGTTGTAACCACACAAAAAAAAAAATCCAGACTTTGTGACCTGTATCAAGGGTTATGGCTGGGCCAGTCGCTAGACAAATGACAGTCATGGTCAACCCCCCTCTCTTCCCAACAAGGTAAAGAAAGGGAATAAGGGAGAGAAATACGTAGAATGGAAAAGAAAACCACTCTACTGAAAACAATCGCAATAAAATGAAATATATACAAAACCAGTATGTAACTCAACACGTCCATAGCAATTAAGTCACCATCACCACTAATACTGCTGGGCCAGCACTGGGGAAGTTCCAGGCTGGACTCAGCAGCAGATGGGAACCAGATTCAGGAGCTGGATTCTGGACCTGTATTCAGGAATGCACAGATTCAGATACAAGACAGAATGGTCAGAATCCTCCTCAGATGCAAACCATTTAAGAAGAGAGGCTACCCCTCATGATCCCTTCAACTTTATAAAAAATGATATCTGTGGATTGGAACAGTTAGTTTTTGTTGGTCAGTGTAGGGTCACCTGTTCTGTCTTCTCCTGCCACCCCCACAGATGCAGCCTCTCACTGCACCCCAGTGTGGCAGAAAATATTTAGCAGTGACCTTGGGCTTCACAGGAGCAAGTCTAAGCAAGGGCCCTTCTGCATCCCAGTCCTTGGTAGTGTTACCAAGGGTTATCACTTGCATAAGCAGACACTGTCAGCACAAAGATGCCAGTACCTGCAGTGCAGTGACTTAGACGAGACTGAGCCAAAACATGGAATTGTGTTCTAACTCAAACCAGGACAGTGCTAGCAAGTAGGCTGGGGGTGGGCAAGAAGTTGAGAGTGGACACAGCCAGGACATCTGGCTTAAACTGACCAAAAGATATTTGATGCCATAATACATTCAAGAAGAAGCGGGGTTTTGTCTTCAAAACATACACTTACATGACATACATTTACATGCAACCTACAGAGCTGTGTGCACACATACGTGGTTTGGAAGATTAGGTTTTCAGCAGCTTTTGATATAATCAGGTCTATTGATTTTACTAAATTAACAGAAGTGATTATTTCTTCTTAAAATTGAAGGGCTACAGTATTTGAAGATGAGTCACTAGATAAAAAAAGTCAAATAGTTCTTAACAGTAGCGTGGCTGGAAGTCAGACAGTTTGCAAATACTGCAATCCTCAGCTAGGGAAAAGTGAACCTTAAACAGAAACCAATATAAGGAATCAATTTGCTCACACAACTGTGGTGAAAATATTTGTTGTTGTTTTAAAACAGCATTAGCACAAAATATAAATCACTTGCAAATATATGGAGTGAGCAGATTTTTATTCTACAATGCAATAAATCATCTTTTAACCACTTGTTGTCCTGCACCAGGTTAACACTTTCATATTCTATTTCCAGGGTAAAAACCCCAAGAGTTAAAGGCAGTTTATGCCATCTTCCCTCTCTGTGTTCGCACAAATAGATATATCATTCCATGCTGCCAGATCCTCACAAATCAGATCCAAAGTAACTTTAGAAAAAAACCTCTATTCACCTCAAGAGGCTGTGGGACAGCCTACAACTGTGAGTAGCAATTGGAGATGCAAGTTTAAAGATGTGCTTGATTTTTCTTTTGGCAGAACACTCACATGATAAAACAGATGAAATAAATCTACGAGAGTCAGCTATAGGCTACATATGTAACTTGGTTGACTCATGACAAGATATTTTGAGGAGCATTACCACACAACCACAGCTAGGAAAAGTGTAGAAGCACACAGGCAAGTGTCCAAGCGGCTGGAGATACAAAAAGACACATTTATATTTATACTCATGACAGTTGGACAGGATGACCTTGTAGGTCTCTTCCAATCTTAATGATTCTATCCTTTTGTGTATGAATAAAATCATTGTAAGAAAGTGACATTTACTCCATTCCCTTTTATTCTTTATATTGCTAACAAGAAAATCTCCCTGAAGAAGTTGGTGCCCATCTTGCTATAGCTACCTTTCCTCTTTAGCTCTGCCATAAAGTCCTGTTTTCCTTGGTTTAAAAGCTACAACAGTGAGGGAAGTTTCCCATGTCATTACGCACAAGTTTTAGAAAATTGACACAGAAGCCAATGCAAATCTTATCTTGGGAAAAAAGATTTTTGGTAGTTGTTTGTGGCTCTGTCAATATCCAGAATAAAGTGCCTATAAGGAGTTACATCTGATTTCTCCAAAACTCAAGGTTAACCTAACTGCTTGGGCTTTGGTCTAGTTGTTCCAGAGGAGTGTTGCAGTCACTCCAATGCAGGTAACATTTCACCCACCAGATGCATCTGGATACCACATTGATGATGTCATTCTCCCCTTTTGGGGTTTGGTACAAGTCAGCAAAGTGGTGCCTTAAGGACAACCTTGGGGGTTCCCACCTTTTCAGGAATCCATGTCAATTTTCCTTCAGCTTACTGTCCTAAATTTGAGACCATGTTTAACTTTTATTGATTTTATAAATTAATCCATATAACATTCCAATTTTTCAACCTCATGAGAAATAGCTTTCTTACAGTGCCTTTCTTGTACAGTACCTTATCAGATTCTGATTTACACTCTCCTACGGTCTTCGGGTTTCTCAGACATTTATCCTAAAGTCTAATTCTTATTAAGTACTTCCCCATGTAGCTTCATGAGCACTTAAAAGCTACAGTTACTGCTTTTCTACATGAATCATTTGTTGAAAGCACAACTAGTTTGTATTTGGGCTGGTGGAAAATGGAAAGACTTGGCATTCAGTCAGAATATTTGTTCCTTTCCAGATCTATTGGATACAGGAATTTAGCTCGCAAGATCGATGTTATGCAGTAAGGTAAATAAACAGATCTCATTCAGTACCCATGACTGCAGACATAAATATACAACTTGCACTTTAAAATTCTAATTCCATGTGCCTCTTCATTGTGCAAACACATCACCAGTGCTAAGCAAAAAAATTAAATAAATTATAGTGCCTCTAAACCACCCAGGCACTTCAGACTTTTCACTTTGTTCATGGCAGAGCCTTCCTAGGAAATATCATCTGCATCAGGCAACATTAGCTGAAGAATTTCTCTTTTTAAATCAACATTTTAAATGAAGAGCAGGCAAGATGTTGAGAGAAGTAGTTGATCTGCCAGGAGAGCAGTTGCTATAATAACTGTGCAACCCCATGTCTGAGTAAAGGGAAAAACCATCAAAGAAACCCAGGCTGATAACTCAAGGCAAAATAATAAAAAAAGGCAAGAGGAATGACTTCTGCAGTGTTTCACAAACACATGACAGATGTTTGAACTCACAGACAAACCCGCTCAATACATTTATACTGAGTTACAGAAAGATATGCCAGAGCCTGAAGATGCTGACTAGCATTCTGGATGATTCATTCATTGACTTCTCATTCATTACTAACAATAAAAAATGAAATCCTGTAACAGTGTCAGTCTACAAAACTTCAAGTCCTCCACAGTTCGATTCCCTGGGGTTGATGAATCATGCTGTGATCTGGCTAGACTTTGATTATTATTGGATTGGTTCTGGACCAGTTTGCAGAATCCAAAAATTCAAGGGAAAATTTACCTGTGAACTCAAAGCTTTTTTTTGTTTCAACTTCTGTCAACTCCACGGTCAGATCTGCATCATTGTCCCTGCAGCTCTGCACATCCTGCCAAGGGTTACTTGCTGACAGTTTGCAGTAGATGTAAGACACATGCCTTAATTACAAAGAATGTAAAAATAATGAAGTCAGTCCTCTCAAAAGACAATGAAGCCACACTTGTTTCCTACCTCATTTACTACTGTACTAACACAGATGCCTACCATAACTACTACAACTTGTTCCATATTTTGTCATTAAAGAAAAACACTTTATTTGTTCAGTGGTATCTCTTTGGATGTATTTAGTTGACTTAAATTTTAAAAGCTGAGAGAAACTTCTGCAACACAAAAAAGTAAAACTCTTCCTCTGAGATCAGTTATGTGATTCTGAACAACACAGCAAGATCAGAGGTATTAAACATATCAGATATAATAATTTTCATGCTCTTACTTACCGCCACTCATTTGAAACAGTCCACAAGTATTCAAACATGAACATTGAGATCTCCTTCAACACAGACATGAGTTCATTACTGTACATACAAGACTGAGTTACACAGCCTACAAACAAGACTCTCAGAAGTTTAACAGAACATAAAGAACTCCAAGCAGATATAATTCCGTAGTTTAACTATAAAACTATTGATCTGTCTGCTTCTGTTCTGAAGAGCCATTCCAATACTGCAGATGACTATGCATTTCTGTATGTCACAATCTACTAAACAAATTCTATCATGTTCCCAGAGATGAAAGAGATGGAGATGAAACAGCTTCTCACACACAATTTGCTCTCTTTGATTACACTTACAGGCCCTCCAGTCACTCCAAACCCCTCTAGTCTTTTACTACAGCTTTCAAGCTGTGACAATTTAGATAAGTGAAATGTTAAATAGCTCATTAGAAGTCCACTTCTGCACCACAGGAATTGATGGCAGCATTGCCAGAGACTTCAATGGGAGCTGGATTACCCTTCAAAACACATCACATTTATTCATCAGAAAAATTATAATTCAGAGACTTCCAAGACTTCTTCAAATCAGCTCACCCTGAACGAGTCTTAATATGAACCAGGAAAAGGTGACAGGCTAGTTTTGTAGACTACTACACAAAGCCATCAAAATGCAGCTTTTCTTTCTCTGCCATTTGCATCCTCATCTCTTATGATTACTTTTGTAACAAGTAATAAGAGAGAAAAGCCACTTCCCACAAACAAAATAAAAAGAGCAGTCAGCAACTTTGAAATCTGTCTTCTGAGGCAGGTGAGCTATTTATCTGCTAGAAACTGATTCTACTAGAAGTAGCAGCCAGAGTGCACATAATTTCAGGTTTCAGTTTATAAGCAATCACACAACAAAGAGCTTTGCTATTTTAGTGTGCAAAATAGTAGTCCTGCACCAGTGGAGTAATGTGTGTCACCAGGGAGTGCGAATTTCATTCTCTGTTACATGAAACTGAAGAGGCCAAGAGCAACCAGCATCTCACGTTCTGTGTTCTATAGACAGTTTCTGTTGTCCCAGTAACAAAAGGCTGCTAAGAAATCTCTCTGTGATTAAGAATTAAATGCCAGTAATACCATCTATAAAAATATTCAGACATGGTGTCTCTTAGGCAGAGAGGAAAAGCCCAAACTATAACAACCCTCCTACAAGTTTTACCGACATCATTTTGGAGGGTCATTACATGAAAAAGGTGGGAATGAAAGAACACACCAGCAAAATGGGAATTTGGCTCCCTTTCTCAGCATTCCCATCAGTCATGGATGCTCCCAACAGAAAAGACATGGAACTGTTGGAATGCATTCAGAGGGCCATGACAATGACTGGAGGGTTGCAGCACCTCTCCTATGGGGATAGGCTGAGACAGTTGGGGCTGTTCAGCCTGCAGAAGAGGAGACTCAGAGGAGATCTTACAGCAGCCTTCTAGTATCTCAAGGGGGCTATAGGAAAGCTGGGGAGGGTGTGCTTCCATGGGATTATAGTGGCAAGACCAAGGGTAGTGGTTTCAAGCTGGAAGAGGGAAGGTTTAGTCAGGAGACACAGGAACAGGTTGCTCAGAGAGGTTGTGGCTGACCCCTCCTTGGAAGCACTCAAGGCCACACTGGGCAACTTGGTCTAGTGGGGAAGGTTACAATGAAATGATCTTTGAGGTCCCTTCCAACCTGAACCGTTCTATGAATCTATGAGGCAATGTGAATGCAGTACAAGGTGACAAACAATTTCTCAGTAAGCCAGGAAAAGAGGAAAGTTGGTGGTTCTCTTCTTTGAAAATCCTCACCTGAAAGAAAGGAACAAATGTTCCCTGAGGAGAATTAGATGAGTAAGGCTTGGAGATCTCACTGTTCCCATGAACACATAGACATAACAAACCTGTGCATCTTTTACATACAGGTTTTGTTTTAAACTTCTTCTATCTGCTGCTTCAGATCCCAGCTGACAGAGAAGTCATGGTAGAGAAGGATGCCATTTACAGACAGCCATCTTTTGCCCTTTATTAATGCAACTTAATTTTTTCTTCAAACCTATTTTTTGCACACAATACAGAGAATTTGAAAGGTCAGAAACTAGCATTTTGAGTCTATGTATTTCATCATTTTTAGATTGCTCACTTTTTTGTATCTGGCAAGACATTTGAGAGGGTAGTTTCACAGAATCACAGAATTAGTGAGGCTGGAATAGACCTCTGAGCTCATCCAGCTCAGCCCATGACCTAAAATCACCACATCAGCCAGACCAGGGCACTAAGTGCCACAGCCAGTCTGTCCTTAAACACCTCCAGGGATGGGAACTCTACCACTGCCCTGGGCAGTCCATTCCAGTGTCTCCCCTGGCCGCTTCAGGTCCTGCCCCCTCATCCCTGTGCTAGCTGCCTAGGAGAAGAGCCCAAGCCCCACCTGATTACAACTTACCTTCAGGTAGTTACAGAGAATTATAAAGTCCCCCTGAGTTTCCTCCAGGATAAACAACCCCAGGTCCCTCAGCCTGTCTTCATAAGACTTTTCCTTTAGACCCTTCAATAGCATCATTGTTCTCCTCTAGAACCGGTCCAGTACCTCAAGCTCTTTCTTAAAGCAAGAGACAGTTCAAATTACCATCTCATAATCATCATCATCAGAATACACTACATTTACTGCTTAAAACTGTTCATGGTTAAAAATCAGTGAGGAGTTGTGACATTATCACATTTGCTTTTCAGCACTTGCCACTTATCCCTGACATCTTTAAAAGTCACATGGATATGGAGCTTAAGATCACGGCGCAGTGGTGGACATGGCATTAGGTTACTGCTTGGACTTGATGGCCTTTTCCAAAGCAAAGGATATTATGATTCACATGTGGCTAAATGGTGTTACAGGGCGTGTGTTTATTTCAGGATGTCAAATGGCAAGAGGCAGGAGTGGGAGTTGTTACTCCTTTTCAATTTTACATCTTGCAAATGATGGCAGAACATCATTTTAAAATGAACTTTACTATATAAAATATCCATCAAATGAAAACTGACTGGAGGCACTCAACAGATGATACCATCACCCTCAGCAGTCCCCTGGTGTCAGATGCACTTATCTTTGATTCACAGCTTTAAAACAGAAATCTAAATTCTCAAATGCAATGTTTCCTACTAATAAGATACAGTCATGCTTCACATCCCAGAACATTTCAGCATGCCAGGACCTACAAAACCTTGGACCTTGCTGTCCTTGTTCTCACCACATAATGTCATTGCCCTCTAGTGATCTGCCAGCATTTCCAGGCTACAAGGTTTCATGCTGCTGTTGCCGAGGGCCAAATGTAGACTCAGGAGCAGTGAAAGTTCATGAGCTAAAGGTGAAAGATCTACTGTCACTGCTTTTAAGCGTTTCCATAAAGATTCTGTATTTATACTGCACAGAAGAAGAAAAAATGCTTTTATAAAGAACAAACTCAATAGCTGTTTCTAAATGTGAAAGATGTACAACTCTGGCTTCTCTACTTGCACATGACATCCAAAACAAGCAGAGAGTATTCCTACTGTAAATAGGGTCAAACTCATGTGCTACAATCACTCTGGAATCTTATTAATACCTATGTCAGCATGCCTCTATGCCTTTACCTCTACTCACACAAGGAGATTCTGGGGATTCACACCAGAGTGATGAGATAACTGGCAGATGAGCTTGCTAAACCGCTCTCCATAATATATCAGAAGTGGTGGATCACAGTTGAGGGCCCAGATGATTGGAAGCTGGCGAACGTGACCCCCATACACAAGAAGGGTCAGAAGGATGATACCAGGTAACTATAGACCTCTTAGCCTCACCTCAGTTCTGGGCAAAGTTATGGAACGGTTAGTGCTGAGTACTATCATGCAACAACTGTGTGACGGCCAAGAGATTAAGCCCAGTCAACATGGGTTTAGATGGGGTAGGTCTTGCCTGACTAATCTGATCTCCTTTTNAGGTCCAGTACTGTTCCACATCTTCATGGATGATATTGATGATGGGTCAGAATCCATCATGAGCAAATTAGCGGATGACACCTAGCTTGGAGCCTGTGTCAATTTGTTGGAGGGTAGGAGGGCCCTGCAGAGGGACTTGAACAGACTGGAGAGATGGGCAGACTCTAACAGGATTAGTTTTAACAAGTCTAAGTGTCAGGTTCTGCATTTTAGTTATAACAACCCAAGGCAGAACTATAGGCTGCAATAGAGTTCTTAGAGAGTACTCAGGTAGAAATAGACTTGGGGGTACTAATGGACAGTAAACTCAGCATGAGTCAGTAATGTGCCCAGGTGGCCAAGAAGGCTAATGGCATCCTGGTCTGCATCAAGAATAGTATGGCCAGTAGGGCAAGGGAGGTTATCCTCCTTCTGTATTTGGCACTGGTTAGACCACACCTGGAGTACTGTGTTCAGTTCTGGGCCCCTCAGTTTAGGAAGGATGTGGAGGTGCTGGAACAAGTCCAGAGAAAAGCAACTAGAATGGTAAAGGGACTGAAAGGTAAGCCCTATGAGGAGAGGCTGAAGGAGCTGGGTCTGTTTAGCCTGGACAACAGGAGGCTCGGGGTGACCTTATCACTGGCTATAACTACCTAAAGGGTGGTTATGGACAGGAGGGGGTCTGTCTTTTCTCCCTGGACACTGGAGACAGGACAAGGGTCCATAGTCTTAAGCTCCATTGTGGGAGGTTTAAACTTGACATTACGAAAAGGTTTTTCACTGAAAAAGTGATCCAATTTTGGAATGGGCTGCCCACAGAGGTTATTGAGTCACCATCTCTGGAGGTGTTCAAGGTTAGGCTGGATAAAGTGCTAAGGGGCATGTTCTAGATGTTAGGTTTACTTGGTTGGACTGGATGATCTTTTAAGGTCTTTTCCAGCCTCATTATTACTGTGATACTGTGTTACTGTTAAGTAATGTGAACATTAACTTGTAGGGTACAGACTAAATCTGTGAATTAAACAATGTATTATTTTAATACTATTTATGTATATTATTATTATTTGTTAATATTAAATATTGGAACTTTAACAGTTGTTACTGCAGGCAGCATAACCCTCACTGTAGCTCTAAAATTTGGGCTCCTCCAAGAGTTTAAACAGAATATCCTCGTCTGATTTCACAGAATCGTTTTGGTTGGAAGAGAATTTGAAGACCAAGTCCAACTGTTAACCCACTAAACCAGGCATGCAGAAAAGCAGAACCTTTCTGTGCATCTCCCTTACAGTAAGGGAACGCGGGCTGAGTGTCACTGTGTCACCTGTACCCGCACTCAGGTACAGACACAGCCATTTTCCTTGAACTGCCTAAAGCAGAGGAACCAACGCCCTGGTACAAATTACATGTGAAGTAGTTCAAAGCCAGATCAGCAACTGACCTGGCATCAGATGATCAATAACATGTACGCAGCATGTGCTAGGCTTTTGTCTTAGCTATAAGCAGAAGTTCCAAAACCAGTTGCATTGGAGAATGGGTATTTTGGGAGACTGCAAAAGCCATCTAGTCTTGCAACACTGAATAGTTTGGTTACCATCTCCTACAATACATCAAGAGAAGTGTGGCGAGCAGTGTAAGAGAGGGGATTCTCCCCCTTTACTCAGCTCTTGTGAGACCCCCACTTTGAATACTACTTCAGGTCTGGAGTTCCCAACTTCAGAAGGACAAGTAACCGAATCCAGATGAAGCCACAAAAATGAACCAAGGGCTGGGGCACCTTTGCTATGAGGACAGGCTGAGGGAGCTGGGATTGTTCAGCCTAGGGAAAAGAAGACTCCAAGAGAACCTTAGAGCTGCATTCTAATACCTGAAGGAAACACACAGTAAGACAGCAGAGGGACTTTGCCTAAGGGTTTCTAGTAACAGGACAAAGGAAATTGGTTTGAAAATGAAGGACAGGAGGTTCAGACTAGATCTGAGGAAAAAGCCTTTCAGTCCAAGGGTGGAGAGACTCTGGCATCAACTGCCCTCTGGGCTGTGGCTGCCCGTTCCCTGGAGGTGTTCAAGGCCATGTTCGATGAGACCTTGCGCAATGAATTCTAGCTGAGAGGCACAGTTGCTGCCCATGGTAGGAGGTTGGAATAGATGATCTCTAAGGTCCCTTCCAACCTGAGCCAGTCTGTGAATTTTTGATTCTGTAATTAATTTAGTTCAACCAACACTTTTGGCAAAGACCTCACTTAGCCTCCTATTTCTTATAGATGCTCAGGCAGCATACTTGACCGGAAAAAAAAATCAATGAAGTGTAGGTTTATATAATCATGTGTGCCTATGCATACATAAAAAGGACTGAACTGGTACAGAAGCAAGTACTATGGCACTTGGTCACATTCAAATACCAATTCACCACTTTCAAGGTGAAAGATTTAAGTATAATTTTAAATTAATCTCTAAGGACTGGAGATTTCTGCACAGTCTTGGTTGTATTTAAATGTCTCTGTATATTAAAGCTGCAGCTAATTCTAAAGTGCTTCAGTGCCAGAAGAACAAAACCCTGAGTTTAAGGTTCAGTTCATCTGACTATCTATTTTTTAAAGCAGCAAAACTGAGGATGGTAAGCCGTTACAGCCATTTTAAGGTGATGCCAGTTTACTCTGATGTCAACAGAAGCAGATTGAGACACTGTTGCAGGAATTCCATACTCATGCTCCAGAATCACTATGTTCTGACAAGTCTGTAAATGCGAAACAATTAACTAAAAACCGGTTTAATTCTTCCCCCCATACAATACTCAATCCCATAACTATGTCTAATAGAACTGGAGACATTCTGCATCTTGCTATACGTGGCAATGAATGACATCCATAGATATCCTTCTTTCCAAAGTCCCCAAAACATATTCAAAGCTTGACAAATAAATCACTGGGAATAACAAACCATTTATCAAATTGAAATGCAGTCACCTCTGGGGTGATATGTAATATTAGTATTTTCTCCTATGAATACATCACTGTACTCCTGAGATCTGCACTATCCCATTGCAGCTCAGCTATACAATTTCTTCAAGATCCCTTTCAACACAGAGAATAATTTCTCATGACTTATGGCAGCTAAAATAAAGGCGTCAGTGTTGCTTTGAGTCTGACTGCTCATAGCGAAGGTAACATCAATTTCCAGCATAGCATGAGACAGCACAAGGAACATAATGGGGTTTCTGCAGCCAACAGCAACACCAACACTGAGAAAGCTACTGCCCAGTGTCATCAGATCTCATGAAAGCTTTAATAACCTGGTTGGATGGGCTTTTAAATTACACTGTCTTCAAAGCAAGATGATGATTGCTTGCTAGTCAGGTTTTCCTCTGAGTCTTCTTTTTTTTTAATTCACATAATCACAGAATCATTCAGGTTGGAAAAGACCCTTTGGATCATCAAATCCAACCATTAACCCGACTCTACAAGTTCACTCCTGAACTACATCCCCTAACACCACATCTAAGCGACTCTTGAACACATCAAGGGATGTGACTCAACCACATCCCTGAACAGTCCACTCCAGATTTCAACCATGAAGAATTTTTTCCTGATGTCTAGTCTAAACCACCTCTGTTGCAGCTTGAAGCCATTCTCTTTTGTGATCAATGGATACCCTCTTGTATTAAATGAAGTCACATCCACTGCATGCAGTTTATTACCCTGCTGTGAGGTTTAAGGAAGTTCTGCAGGGAACTGGAAACAGAATTTTCATTGCTCAATCTCTTACTATTAAAAAAACATAATTTTCCTTCTAGGGGTACTTGACAAATATGAAACATTACTTTGAGCTTAGGACTTGTATGTCCCCACATGCAAGGCTTAACAGCCAAAGCAACTTTACTTTTTCTTAATATATGAAAACTACATCTTGATCCCTCACAAAAAGCTTGGCTCTCTGAAGCACTGAACTTAGAGGAGACATGTCATCCTCTGCTTATTTTAAGTAATCCATTTAGTAATAAATTGGAATGTTAATAATGACATGTACTGTTCAAAAATGTACAGCTGTAAAAGCAGTAAGAGATCATTAATTCATGAGAATCCAAATTGATGCTTTCCTCTTAAACCAAGGAAATTAATATGGTAACAGAATCACAGAATCATTGAAGCTGGAAAAGACCTCTAAGATCAAGTCTACCTTATGACCTAACATCACCACAATAAGCTAGACCAGGGCACTAAGTGCCACATCCAGTCTTTTCTTAAACACCTCCAGACACGGGGACTCCACCACCGCCCTGAGCAGTCCATTCCAGTGTCTGATCACCCTTTCAGTGAGGAAGGGCTTCCTAACATCCAACCTAACCTTTCCTGGTGCAACTTCAGGCCCTGCCCTCTCATCCTGGTTGCCTTGTACCTACCACTCAATGTCACTCAGGATGATCTGCTCCATAATCTTGCCAGGCACTGAGGACAAAGTTGATAGGCCTAGAGTTCCCCAGATAAAAAGTCACTGTTTTTTCTATGGACTATTTAATAAGTAAACAGTGCTTAATTGTATTTACATTCCTTTTTGTTTGGAAACAAACTGAAAATAACTCCTTAATACTTGAGTCTATATTATTCTCTTACGCAATATCTGAAAGCAGTAAAATATCAAAGCAGGTGACACTTCACTAAAACCCTAGTGCCCTTTGGTCATTGTAACTTATGGCCACTCACCCCTACACCGACATCCAGGTATTATGTGGAAGAGAACATCACTTTCTTCTAGCAGACACCAGGAGTCCCACCAATAACTCAAGTTTGAAAACCATTCTAATTCAATGTTGGGAACTGGACAGACCTTTATCACCTTACAACTATCAGCTAGAGTCAGCCAAAACACAGGGTTACTAACATACATAACGTAACTACTAACATAATTACTAACATAACATAAATGAACCCATTTAACAGAAGTGCCTTCAAAGGCACAGTCAGGGTGAGGTGAGATGCTCTACAGAACAGTTAAGATGACAAAGCTCTTCCCATAAGGAGCACAATCTTCCTCTTTCATCACTAACAACCTTTTTCTATGAGTTATTAATAAATATATGCAATTAATCAGCTTTTGTACTCTTGCTGTGCCCAAAACACCAATGTTTTGCATCTTGTAATGCTTTGTACATATAGCAATTTTCCGCAGATTAGGAAGTCAATACAAGCAAAATACACTGTACATACTTATGTATCCCTGTGGTTTGAGTAACAAGTGAAATTAAAGAATCCAATTCATCTCTCTCCTCACACACACTATTCATTGCTCAAAACAAGGTAATTGCTAAGTTCAAGTTTAGATGTTATCTGAATCAGATTCTTTGATCTAAAAATAAAACACCTAAAAGCATTCCAACTAGTGCAGACATTCCCTCCAGCCCATAAAATTAGAATATTATCAGCATCAGAAACATTAAAATATAGAAATGGAACATTCAGAGGATTCAAGTTGCTTGGGTTCAGGTCATAGATACTGCAAATGTAATTCTAACTGTTGATTTTACAGTGGTATTACTGTAGTGTAGGTATCCTTCCTTCGAAACAGAATGAGTTTTCATTCAGCTTTAGTGGGAACACTGTGCTATATTTTCTTACTGCATTGCAGCTTTGAAGGATGAGAAATAAAACAAAGGCAACTGTTTTAGTTTCTACTAGAGTGCCATTTTTCCTTTATGTGCATTTAAAACCTTTCAGTTGCTCCTCAATTCATTTACACTGCCGAGAATAACCACACACTTCTTGGTGATGGCTTTTTAACTCCTCTGTGCAATCAGTATGTTCTATCTACTCTGCAGAAGTAGCTACATACTGAAGTATCAGTTTGCCTCTCCTCCATATAAGCTCTGAATTTCCCGTTTCATTCCCATTCTCTTGTCCATTCTAATCCTAGCTAATGCTAGGATTCAATCCATGACAGGGAGAAAGAGCTCAGATACACTGCATGCAGGTTCCTTTCCCTCCCAACTTCCTCTGTGTGAATCCTCTAAAAGGAAATGCTAGTTAAGAGGCTGTTAACACATAGATTTAAGATACATGAAAGTATGCAGATCATAAAACCAACCAGTCAGAAGTCAGCTATACCACAATATCCTTCAGGAGGGACTGTATGGTCCCATTTCTTCCAGAAACGCTGTCTGCAAAAGTCCAGGTATCTCCTGCAGTCTTTTCTAACAGTACTGTACACAACCAATAGGTGTTTAAATGCCACTTGTGTGGGGTCACAGCCTGGCAGCAAGCTCTACTTTATGGAACAAAGGACATCCAACCTTTTCATCTTAAACAATTACCTGAAAAACCCTAGGACATGTTGGATGAGGCTCAGGGAAATCTGATCCAGCTGGAGAGGTTCCTGCTTATTGCAGGGCCAGGGTTGGATTCCTGAAGATCCTTTCCAACTCAACGTATTCTATGATTATATGACTTTTCACAGTGGCTCCTATTTTTCTGGGTAGGACATTGTTTTGTCCCTATTGCTAAGGAGCTCCACTTCATGTGATAAAACCATATCCTTGATAAAGGTCATTCTCTGTATATTGTCTGTAGTTTCCTCACAGTTGTAATCTTATCACACTTGGTAGGAAATTATTCAGTGACAAACACCAAGCAGAAAAATAATCCTTTGAGGGTCTAATATATCAATACCTATTATGTCAAAAATTATCAGCCTTCCTGTTCTATTTCCACACATTTTGCTGTTTTCCATTGTTTACTTCTCACGTTATTGATTAGCAGTATTTGTTTTTTTCATGTCTCACCACAGTTCCCTCTGTGAAAACACAAATAAGCATTAGAAACCATCACCACCCCAGCTGCCTTCCCTTTCCTCTTGGTGGAGTTACTCCCATTTTTAATAGCATCTTCAGAAGTTAAATACTAGTTGCATCACAGAAGTGTTTGTACAGAATCAGTGCCATTTCAGTGTAAGGAAGAGTGCAAATAAGAGGAGAACATCTGCTTGGTCACCAAGGATATGGACAGATTAGGCTAGCAGAAATACACGCCTGCCTTGCTGAAGGAACTCTACTGAACCAACCATTATCAACACACATGCCAAACACAATCTATTTTTGCCTCCTCCGGAAGGGTACAAAGAGCTTTTGGTGTAAGCAACACAAGTAGAGGGAAATAAAGCACTGGAGCATGCAATGTAGAGACAGTTTTTCAGAACAAGGACTCTCACATCATTGGTTTTGGTGTCCAGGCTGATCAAATGGAAAATCCAAGCAGGAACAAGGAAGCACACAGCTCCCTGCCAGGAACTGAATACACAGATGCCAGTGCCCACACTTTGCTTTAGTGAGGTGGAAGAGAGAGAATCAGCAGAGTCTTCTTCACTGCTTCTCTATTTACTACTGCCCTGTGTGAAAAGCTGGGAATAGCCTTTCTAATACCTGTTGCGTCATCCACTCGCCAAGTCACTGCTGTGTTACCTTACTTTGCTGTGTTATCAAATTGGTAGGAGGAAAAAAAAGAGGGTCAGGTTGTTTGGGGATTTTTGTTTAATGAAGCAGCAAAGTTTACCCCAGCAACAGAAAGATAAAAAGGTCACATTAATGTTACCTTCACACTGTCTCGGTTCAGCTACTGTGGGATAGCCCTCCCTCATTACAAGAGCAAGAAGGCAAAGATGACAGCTCATTTATGAGTTTCGTAGATGATGAATGTGTAAAAAGCTTCCACTTTATGAATATCTGTATGTTCTTCACGGGTAGCTTTAATTGTTCTGTTTTCTGTAATGCCTTCTCTTTTAATTATGCTTCTGCTTAGTGCCACAGGACCTCTATCAGTACAGCATATGCAGTTCCATTCCATTTCCCCTTCTCCTTTTACTGCTATTTTAATTCTGACTTTTTAATTCACTAACTCATTGTCTCTTACCCTCCACAGCCTTTCCTTGTTTCATTTCAAGGCTGTTAAGATTACATTTCTGTTGATTTCCTGAGTATGCTTGTGGAGTTTACCAGCTCTAATCTTCTTCACAGTATTTTGGCAGCCCCACGTTACAGACTACCATCAACTTGCCCATCTTCTACCCAAACAATTTCTGACAGTGCTAGCATTATATATACACATTTTACATGCTCATTATGTGGCTCTCATTCTTGTGAGGCTGAGGGTTGCTTCTTCGATTTCTACTCTTGGATTAAGACAGTGAAACATTCACAACAGAACAAGCTAGAGTATTTTAGGGCTGTTTAGCCTAGAGAAGAGGAGACTCTGGGGACACCTTAGAATGGCCTTCCAGTACCTGAAGGAGGTTACATGAAAGCTTGGGAAGGGCTGTTTCCAAGGGCTTGGAGTGGTAGGAGCAGAGAGAATGGTTTCCAGCTGGAAGAGGGGAGGTTTAGGCTGGAAGTTGGGAAGAAATTCTTCACAATGAGAGTGCTGAGACCCTGGTCCAGGTTGGTTGCTCAGGGAGGTTGTGGCTGCCCCCTCCCTGGAAGTGTTCAAGGCCAGATTGGCCGGGGCCTCGAGCACCCTGGTCTAGTGAGGGGTGTCCCTGCTCATGGCAGTGGGGGTGGACCTAGATGATCTTGAAGGTCCCTTCCAATCCAATCTCAACTGTTCTATCAATCTATGAAATTTAAGCAAGTCTGCAGCAGTTCCCAATCTTGTCTCAATGAGTATATTCATTACCTGAGAATTGCCTGCATGGCCTGGTTCTGATTGTTTTTCTTTAATTTGAACCAGTTTCTAATTTAGATTTTATTTGTCAAAGTTGTTCCAACCCACTTCCATACCAGGTATACTATGCCAGCCCTTTTGGGGCACCTGAAATCTAATTATATCCCAAATACCTATTTCTATGCCTTCTAGAGAAATAGAAGAAATACTTACACTGCAAGACAAGTAAATGTCATGACTTGATGACACCAACACCTTGGCAACCTGGTCAATTGCTAACCCCGGCTCTCTTGAAACTTACTGTTCATACAGACAGGAGCACAAGAGAAAAGGTGGACTTGGAAAAAAGAAGTGATGCCCAGAAAGTGATGCAAAATGAGTAGCACAAGAACACCTGTTCAAATGGTTAGGAACTCTCTGCAGGATGGCTAGATGTAAAATGGCAAGAGCAAAGGAGAAAATCGTATCACCAAAATATGATGGTTCTCCTTCAAAGGAGCAGATCATATCATCACAATATGAAATCTAATAAAACATCAAGCTGACATCCAACATGTTATATGGGGTAGAAAGTAGCTTGCCATTGTCTTCTGGTAAGGATATCCTTTTCCCCTACATCACCAGTATGTCTTCACAGGGTGAAATGAAACCCCTGCTTCAAGGGCTATATTTTGCCTCAAATACATTGCTTGCAATCAGTGATCTTAAAAATTATATTCAGAAATTAAAGAAAATGTATTCTTTACCTTCATAAAAGGACCACCTCCTTTCAATAACTTTGAAGTATTTTGGGAATCCAAGCTTATACCCCAGAGCTAAATAAATAAGGTCACACTGAGTTTAGGAATGCTCATGTTCTTTGAAGCACTGAAGTTATTAGTGCAGATTATTAAAACATTACACTGGAAGTTAGTGGTTTATATACGATATACATAGAGAAGGACATAGTTTACAATCACATCCATGAAATACATCAAGTGTTTATATAGACAACAAAAGCTCTTTTCTCAAAGTAATATCCTCTTGCTGTCCCTATACAACTCATTCACAGTCTCTGGTCAGACTCATAAATAGCAGGGTATAGATGCGGTGAAACACAGCAGCCCTCTGACAACACCTAGCACACTGAAGACAGGATGCCAGGTAAGAGTTAGATTAGACATTAGGAAGCCCTTCCTCACGGAAAGGTAGTTACACATTGAAACAAACTGCCCAGGGAGGTGGTAGATTCTGCATCCCTAGAAGGGTTTAAAAGAAGAGTCAATGTGGCACTTAGTGCCATGGTCTAGCTTATGTGGTGATGTTAGGTCATAGGCTGGGTTTGATGATCTCAGAAGTCATTTCCAGCCTCAATAAATCTGTCAAAAAAACACCCTATTATAGCTTTCTGTAAGCATTATTATTTTATCTAGAACTGTTTGATATTATTTCCAGTTTGTAGAAGTCTACTGCTTTGAACATCATCTTTTAAGACCCTGCATTTCTAGTGAGATGTCACAGGTTGAAGACATCAGTTTTATCATAGCATTTTTTTCGTAACTAAAACCCAAGCAATTACTTTTTTTTCCCTTCCTTATCCAGCTCCAACATGGACATATTTCCTATCTGCAAGAATTTGCTCGGATTTTGAAAAGATGCCAGTATTCTGACATAAAAACAACACTAAAGCTGTATTATGGCCATGGAAACTGTCAACTATAAATCTCCACTTAAAATTACCCTTTGAAGTTACATGAGCTCAGTGATGGTCAGTTTATGTGACAAGGACCTCTACAAAGAGCGTTGCTGAAAATATTGCCTGTAAGTGTTTGTAGGAGAATAGCTCTGAGGTGAGTAAGCATTAAATGGTTTAACTTTTTCTTAACATTTATATAGAAGTTTGGAAGTGGGATTGCTGCTTTTCATTACCCAAATCACCTGACTCATGCTATTACATCTTCCTAGTTTCAGTGTACTCAAAGACACAAAGTATGTTTAAAGCATGCATTACAGCAGTATAATTTGCTTCCTTGAACACCTCCAGAGAACTTAAACAGAAACTCTGATTTATAATTGTAATTTTTTTTCCTGGTCTAGACTGCTTACACTGTCCCTTTCTTCATCACCACAGCAACCTGTGTCTGAAAGATACAGCTAAGGCTTGAAAGTCATAACTTCGCATTTGGTTTTGAATGCTTCAGGAAGTTCAGGAAGAATAAGCATGCTCCACACTTGCTGGGTTTTCTTAAGGATCACCTAAGAGTTAAAGCAAGCAATGTGAATCTTTTTTATTGCTGTTTAATAAAGGGTCATGTTATTTTTAACTCAATCTCTGCAGTAAGAAATTATGAAATTCAAAAAAGCTTCTTTTGAAGGCCTGACAATGTTTCATCATCCAGAATTCTTCAGGTTTCTACATAGATGTGGCAACAGGGAGTATAGTTTAGTGGGCATGGTGGCACTGGGTTGACAATGGACTTGATGATCCCGGAGGTCTCTTCCAACTTTAAAAATCCTATGATTTTATATATATTAAGTCCTTTCCTTGACAACTTTTTTCTCTTTCTCTCATGTCTAAAATGAAAATTGCTCAAGTCTCTCACTCCAAATCTTGGTCTCATAACTGAAAAGAAATGTTCTTTATGAAGACATTGCAGCAGACATCATCTTCTGTTCAGTTCACTGGTACAACTGACATTGTGTCTCAGTGTCATTTGTGGTTCACAGCTTTAAGAAACTGCATTACTATTAACTATCAAAATTAGCATCTATGTCCCTCCCTCACCTGCTAAACGAGTTATGGATTGTTATTCAAGCTGCTTAAAAGCCATCAGCATGAAAGGTATGTTAAATCTCACAAAGCATTAGTCATTAAGCATTATACTGTGGAAATGGTTTCTGTTTCCTACATTTTAGTCAAAGCGATCTGCTATTCAGTTGGCAGTCTGAAACAGTCTAAGCTGATGGGAGGGAAGAGAGCAACTACAAACCACATCTTTGAGGCACAGAGCCTTCAGAGCAACTGCCAAGCTAGAATATACAAATGGGAAATGACAGAGCAGCACTGGCTGAGGTCTGATCTGATTCTACAGATATTCTGTAAAACTAAAAGCTGGCGGCTGAAGAACAGCACATAAAAAAAAAATCGTCATACAATCCCATTAGATAAGTCATACTTCAGAAAATCCCTACACTGCTTTCATCCCGTATCCAGCTAGATAGAATCGCACAATAGAATGTTACAATTATGTTCAGACACAGCTCATTCAGCTTTGGAAGAAAGTTCAGAGAAGAGCTTTGGTACCTAGACAGGTTTACTAGATTAATCTAAGACTTGTGCATTCTAATAGCATCATTACACTAATGATTACCCTAATGCTGAGTATTAAGGTCAGATGGTCATTCTGCCTTTAGGGAAACTAGACTCATGGTTCCTTTATCCTGTGCCCCTTCTATATGCAATGCAGACAAGTCTCATGTTAGAGAAACATGTTGACCTATCAGTAAGTGCATTTCAAAGTGGGGCTTGTTTCTGTTGTAGATACCCTCTTGTACTGACTGAACATAGACCTGCATGTGTCTAAGGCTGACAGCCTATACTATGTTCCAAATAAAAACCCCTTTGGGAGTTAAAAAAAAAAAGAGAGTGGGAAGGAGGCAGTTCTTGAAATCTCTTCTAGGGGATAGTACAGGGAAGCTGCCTGCATTCTCTACTTCAGATGATTTCCACAGTGACACAAATAACAGAAACAGAGGCTCTTAAGTAGAACAAGAACAACAGAGACTACACAAGATGCTAAATATTAAACATTTAAGAGCCCATTCTACTTCAGGTTAGCTGTAGATGGTGAACTATTAATTGTGTGTATCAAGAGCTGAAGAGCAGTTCAGGGTGTCCCTGCCTACGTGGAAGACTCCAGTAGCATATGTAGAGTGCTTGAGATACAGGAACAGCTCAGACATTATGCCTCAGGATCTAAATCTATAATCTCTCCACTGATCACAGATAAGACCTGTTAGGAGTCCCCAGTGTCCACCATAAATCAAAGACAGAAACAAAGTCTAAACTCCTCTGACATCTGGTTGACCTGGAAACACTCCAGGTCTCCCTGTTGTGATACTTGTGGCCAAATACCAGGCCACTGACAATTATTATTTGTTTAGGATCACTAAGAACTGGGCAAGTCTTTGGGTTATTACTTGACATAAATAAACTAGGACCACACTACCAATCATCTCCTATGTCTGTGCTTAGAAAACCCACGCATCACAGAGGTATCCCATAGGTCTCATTCCAAGAGAGCTGTCATGCAACAGACAGCAGGACTCACTTCAACCCTGAGCCTAGATCAGAGGCTGGAATACTTGTCAGTGTGTTTGTGTCTGTTTTACTCATGTTCAGCTTTGTCTGTCAATTTCACCTCCCTGCACAACACCTTGGAGTTTAATTAAGATCAATAGTAAATGACATTGCAGTCATTTTACAGAAGTTGCAGTCATTTTACAGAAGGTAAACTGGAAAAGTTTGAGAAAAATCCATAGAAATTAAAAAGCCGCTTGTTTCTCATTTCAGTTGTCTTGTTTTACAGTACCTCCAGCACCTACAGGTGTAATTTCTCTTTCAAGCGACAGGCAAAATGCCAAAGAACAATATTTTGTCCAGCCTCAGCTAGTAATTTTGAGGCAATTACAGTGCTGAGTGCTCAGTCTGAAGTTTTCCCAGATAATTAAAGGCTTAGGTTAGCTGTCTTTAAGTATTTCAATTCCAACACATCTCTGTACAAATAGTCCCCCCACCACCACTCAGAGAATGACATACCCCAATTAAGCACAAACAGATTTAGTCGCATAGCTTAGTACACCTATCATTCTCCTGGAAACCTAGATAACCTAAACTCTTTATTTAGGGCCGCAGAGTGCTCCTGTATGTATAATAAAGCACAGCATTACAATATTTCTGAGGCTCTAGAAATCAATTCTTCTATTTATTTTCATGTATGACATCAACACTAGAGAAGCCAGCACAGTTCAGCTTATCATGTGTTCCTACATTAACGCTGGTGCAGTACAGAATCCCCCACGCACAGAAGCAGATGTTGGAAAGGACCTCCAAATCTAATATCAACCCAACAACTCCATGTCCACTATTTATTGCAGCACTGTGGATCAGCAGCCAGGTTTGCATCACCTGTGCTAGTCCTAGGCTGCAGATACTGGTGGACAGACAAAAGAGTCAGTGAAGAATCTGGCATCCCATTCCATATAGGATGCACCAAATGAATGTAAAGTGCATGATCCCAGCATTGGTTTCAAGGGAAGCACCTCACTGATGCACTTCAGTGTGTGTTGTGTGAATCCAGGTACACAGACGAGGCAACTTTGCTCCTAGGAAGACCTTTTTCAAAGGCCTGAACCATTCAGGTATGCAGTGCTTTGTGTTTGCCAGCCAGCTAACAATTAGTACCACTCCAGGGTAAAATCAGTGGCAGAACTGCAGGACTCTGTTCTGATATTTTCATCTTTCATGACCTGTGTACATCGAGGATCCTATACACCTATTGTGCATACAGACGTTACCTAACCTTGCACAAGCTCAAATTTCAGCAGGGTACCAGAACAGAGCAAGAGGAAGAAAATTAGCAGATCAGGGGAGAACTGAGCATTACTTTGTTTATATAATTCCTTCATCCAAAGTTCCTTGCTCAAGTAAAATGAAGTACTCTCACATTTTGAGTTCTTGTATAGAAACATTCTAAATAACACCAAAAGAAACATTTTCATTTGTAGTTACAAATATTGTGTGTTTTAAAACAGTAACAGGTACTTGTGTCTTAAAGCAATCTAGCTAAACAGGCATGAACTTGCAGACTGGTTCAGACTATTGAAATATGCTCCTCCCTTTTAAAATAGCTGGTATGAGGTCGCCTAGAACTAATCCAAATCATATTCAAAAAGCTCACACACACCAACTATAAACACCCTGGAATAGATGGAATCAAGGCAGTAATTTTAGACATTATAAATGCTACATAAATACAAATGTTAGTAACCTTCAGCAACTGCCTTTTTAATAACCATCTTGAAGACTGAGACCAAAACAAAATATCTTAAGCATTAGAAATAGTACAGTCTATACTCAATCTGGAATTGTGTTTATTACTGTCACATACGCCCTACTTTGTATCTTCTAACTATATAGAACTTAAAACAAGGAATACGGTCTAAACATTGACCTTGCTATCCAAGTACCACCACTGTGGCCAGTAGAGGAGACTAAGAACAGGCAGCTGCATGGCAGCTATCTAGCTCTAATCTCATCAAATTAAGATGTGTGTGCTGCACCACTAATTTAATGAATATTTAATCTCTTATACTCAGGGCATCTTTTCAGCAACCTGAAAAAACAATCTATTATAGATTCACAATCAAGAAATGCATTGTGGCTACAAGTTCTGTTTCTTATATTACTCTGCATATAATTAAAATTTTCAAGCTATACACAATCCTCTGAGAGTTTTTCAGTAAGCCTTAATGATTGCTCCATGTGAGGATTTTGAATACTAATGGTATCAATAAGAATGACTTCACAAACTGTGCCAGCTCCACACATCTGTTTCTTAGAGTATAACGTTATTGGTACCACTGTGAATAGATTCATCATCCAATGGGCAGAATAGGTATGATAGTACCCATTATAAAAAGCAAACACTGAAAACAAAATTGCAAGGCTCATTAGTACTTCCTGCTGATAAACCACTAAGGTTGGAGTCCAGCTGCTTTTTTACTAATTTACTTTGTCTTCAAAACATTCACCCCAAGAGATGCCCAGGCGGCCAAGAGGGCTAATGGCATCCTGGCCTGTATCAGGAATGGTGTGGCCAGCAGGGAGAGGGAGGTTATCCTCCCCCTGTATTCAGCACTGGTTAGACCGCACCTGGAGTATTGTGTTCAATTCTGGGCCCCTCAGTTTAGGAAGGATGTCGAGGTGCTGGAACGAGTCCAGAGAAGAACAGCTAGAATGGTAAAGGTGCTGGAAGGTAACCCGTATGAGGAGAGGCTGAGGGAGCTGCGTCTGTTTAGCCTGGACAAGAGGAGGCTCAGGGGTGACCTTATTGCTATCTATAACTACCTAAAAGGTGGTTATGGTCAGGCAGGGGTCGGCCTTTTCTCCCTGGACACTGGAGACAGGACAAGGGGGGTCACAGTCTTAAGCTCCATCGGGGAAGGTTTAGACTTGACATTAGGAGAAGGTTTTTCACTAAAAGAGTGATCAGATTTTGGAACAGGCTGCCCACGGAGGTGGTCAAGTTGCCATCTCTGGAGATGTTCAAGGTTAATCTGGATGAAGTGCTGAGGAGCATGACCTAGATGTTAGTTTTACTTGGTTGGTTTTAGGTTGGACTGGATGATCTTTAAGGTCTTTTCCCACCTCATCATTACTGTGATACTGTGATATCAAATACCCCTGAGCATCCAAGTAAGATTTTCAAAGTGCTTTAGTTTGCCTGGCTCAAGGACAGCTTTCCCTTCCCACCTACCGGCAATTCCCTCCCACACACACACCCCAGGATCTGTTCCCTATAGCAGGAACTCCCTGCATTGGTCAGGCACCAGCATCCACAGCGCCCACTGCTGTCGTTTCAGCAAGTGTTTTCAAAATAAAAACAAAAACAATCCCTCCCAAAAAACCCTAAGCACACACAGAAGCCAGTAAAATAAAAACAAAACCCAAACTCCTTTCATAATTACCGTAATGTGCATCTTTTTGACTATTAACTGTGCCAGTGTTTATAATATTGCATTGCTTTTAGTCTACTCCTCACAAAGCACAGTAATCTCTGAAGCGATGGCTGTGTAAATGAAAATAAAGGAGTAGTTCACTTAACTCACAATTATGTTGATTCCAGTGTAGTTCTAATTGTGGTCCCACTTCCCTTCTCCAATTGGCAGGCAACAGTCAGGGGCAGAGGAGCCACACAGAGGGCTCCAGGCAGACTATGGGAATGGACAAACAGGAACTTTATGAAGTTCAGCAAAGACAAACGGAATGTTTTACAATTGGAAGGAAGAGCAAGACAAGCAGGCACCATCAGACCAAGGAATAGTCTGCCAAGCCTCCCAGACTTCCTGAGTATGTCCAGGCAGGAGGGTTTTCTAACCAGCTTGGTTTTCCAGTTCCCTCAGTCTCCACACACCATCACCCCTCAAGCCTCAAGGTTCACATCACAGGGGCCAGTGTCTTGCACACCAGAGCAGCAGCTAGTGTCTGCGACTCAAGCTATTGAAAACCTTGTAACACAACACTTTCTCCAAAATTATACAATTTACCTCTGATTTTATAGCGCTCAATACAATTTATTCTTCCTTATAAAAGAAGGGAGTTTTTCTGAGGGCATTTGCATCCAAACAGGAGCCCAGTTTTCACACAATCCAAATTGAAATGTAGCAGAGGCAGCACTCCCACAAAAATCAATATTCACTCACTAGAACACTTAGCTTTAGACCAGACTGAACGCAGTATGAACTGGACAAGAGTACACAGTTTGCAGGAGTACACATATAGGTCAAAGATTCATTCAGAACATGAACTGAGCATACTTAATAAGTTACACTGCTCTTACTGAAACCATACTTCTGAGTGTTTTGGACACTCTCAGAAAGCATCCTTCTAGCTAGAAAGCTTAGATCTAGGCTGGACACGAACAAAAAGTCCTTTAATCTGAAGGTCATGCAATGGCTTGAGGCTCCATTCCTGGAACCATTCAAGGTCAAGATGGATGGGACTCCGGGCAATCCAGTCTGGTGAGTGCTGGCCCTGCTTGTTGCAGAGCAGTTGGACTAGATGACCTTTGGAGATCCCTTCCAACCTTATTGTTATATGTTTTTAAGATTCATCTTCACACTTTACATGACACTAAAATTAATCTACACATCTTTAAACTACTTTTCCTTATTAGCAAGTGCAGAGATGCATTGTTCTTTTCTGGATTATTATAAAAGTTGTTTTTCACAAAGATGCTTGAATTTCCCAGTAAGTTATTTTACAGCATCTCAGATAGAGATTCCAATGTCAAGGACTAAGTCTAGAAAACATTCTCTATATCTACAAACTCATTATTTTCTTCCCCCACAACAGCAATCTTTAGTTTTGTATACCAAAAAAAAGGATAAACTTCAGTCTGTTCCTGTTTGTACAGTATGGTGAAGCCCACAGGAGCAGGGACAATGGAAGCAGAGGCCTAACTAGCATTCAAAGTGGTGACAAGATCTTCTGGGTAATTAAATTGATGCTAACTACTTCTACACTCTGAATTATGAGTATTCCCTGCAGGGGAGGAGAGAGCAACTTCAGTGAGAAATTAATGGGATTTACAAATTCTGCATTGCACAATATATTGTCTCCTGAGAGGTAGCAGCTAACAGGATGTCCACAGCCTCGCCAAAAAAACCCTAAGCTTTTTAATATATCACACAAATGATGCTATAGCTACCAGCAGTAAAATTACTCAATGTATTTTTCACTCAGAATATTCTGGCATTGAGGATACTAATATTAATTTCATTTTCCCCATGGTGGATGGGAGGAAGCCCCTCCACACAAGCTGACAGATGGAGCAACCGTCACACAAAGCTTTCCAAATACTCCCTCAAACAGTATGAGGCTCTTTTTCTTCTAAAGACAAGTAAATCATGTAACTGCAAGGCAGTTCTTGCTAATGAAGACTAGAGGAGGTCTCCTGGATCACAAATACAACTTCCCTGCTGCAAGTCAATTATACCAGACTCTACTGCTTTATGAAAGCTCTTGTCTGGAAGCCAGTTAAGGCTTTTTTCCTCCCACTCCTGTCAGGGTATATAACCACTTTCCTCCTACAACAACCTGGGTCCATTGTCCCATCTACTTCCCCCCTCTCCTTTCCTTTTGTTTAACCTCCTGCATACTGACTGAGAGCAATGGCATGCCTAGACAAGCTGCATTTGCTAGGATAAACAAAATCCCAAATTCTCTAGGTCCTAAGATTCTGAAATGGGAGATGAGAAACAGCTCCAATTTTGTCATTTTAGAAGCATACACACTACTGCAAAGGCTTCACTTGTTGGGCAGGCATTAGAATTTCAACCTCTCCTGCCACATTTCTCACTTGACACAATTGACTGCCTCGTCTGCAATGCCTACAACAAAGCTTCCTTTTATCCTTAAGGGAACAGCCCTGTGCTCTATACTGCTAGATTTCCCCTGGCTCTAATCCAGTCATTTTTCTAAACACTAGTGCTCTGTAAAACCAACAGCTGTTCTGGAGACCAAAAGCTCTGTATCAGCAGCAAGTGCCTTCCAATGTATCCCATTTCTGAGATCAGGAGATCTATAAAGGGAGAGAAGATCCAAACCCTACTACAGAGAATAGATTTCATGAGCATCTCTCCATATTAGCTTATCCATGGGATCTATCGTGTTAGACTGGAGCATTAAAACATTGCCTGATGCTATGGATTTTTAATTACCAGTGCAAGTCTGAAGTCTTATTTTACTTTCCTGGTGGCTCTTCTGAGTCCCCAGGGCAAAGACTATTATCCCAAATGGATTTTTCACAGTAATGCTAAATTGAGCATCTCAAAGTTGTAGTACACTAATTTAGCTCAATTTATAAGCTTCTCTTTGATCAGCAAAGCTCAAAGTCTGGAACGGAAGGAAAATAGGGGTATTCAACATGAGTTGAATTCTGTAGGTTTTGTACTTAAAAACAATACATGAGCTTGATTTCTCCTGGAAGAGTTATTATTCTCATGCAAGAGAGGGCATCCACCAGTTCCAGAGCCCAAAACACAAGGAGATTGAACTGTTGGAATGTGTCCAGAGGAGGGCCATGAGGATGAGTGGAAGGCTGGAACACCTCTCCTATAGGGACAGCCTGGAGGAGACTCCAGGGAGATCTTAGAGTGGCCTTTCAGTACCTGAAGGGGGCTACAGGAAAGCTGGGGAGGGGCTGTTTCCAAGGGCTTGCAGTGGTAGGACCAGGGGAAATGGTTTCCAGCTGGAAGAGGGGAGGTTTAGACTGGAGGTCAAGAGGAAGTTATTCACAGTGAGGGTGCTGAGACACGGGACCAGGTTGCCCAGAGAGGTTGTGGCTACCCCCTCCCTGGAAGTATTCAAGGCCAGATTGGATGGAGCCTTGAGCACCCTGGTCTAGTGGGGGTTGTCTCTGCTCATGGCAGTGGGGTTGGAACTAGATGATCTTTGAGGTCCCTTCCAAACTGAACTATTCTATCAATTTATGAACATGAGTGAAGGGAGCTGAAAGGTGATAGTAGTGTGTTTGAAGTTTGGTCTCTTTGGAATACTGAGTTGACAGCAGAAAGCCAGGAAGTTGGTATCTTACACCTTTGACATTCATTTGTCATGGGAGAGGAGAAAGTTAAAAGCGAATGTGAAGTGTAGTTATAGTTACTGTATTAGCCAAAGAACTTTCTAGAGCTAACTCTAGCAAAGTACATGTTATCTGAAAAATGTCCCAGCAGAATTAAGATGTTTTAGTGTTTCTCCCTGTGCAGCTGATATAAGCAAGTTGATCAGGTTAGACTAAACAAGCTCAACAGCCCCTTTCAAGCCTACACCAACCATGACTGATCAATGATTAAATAATCTGTTAGCAGCTTACCCAAAGAAGGTGAATACAACAGCATTCAGAGCTTCAATTTAATCTGCATCCTTTTGTAATAACTGCTTTGCTAACAAACAAGTGAGAAGCCACCAGACTCTCAAACCATAGCAGTCAGGAATTGCTGTCCAAAGCATGTGCTGTAGCAAATTACGCAGCAAGTTAGTGTGTTCAAGTCAGTTTCTCACCATCCCTGTAATTTTTGCAGTTAAAGTTTTTACCTTCTGGTTCAGACTTGGACCTGTCAGCAGCCACATTTTACTACCTATTAGCTGTGGCAGTTAGTTAAACAGAGCATAAAACTAAATAATAGGGGTTTGTGTCAAACTCTCAAACTTGAAGTATGAACTGACTGGTGTCAGTCTTCAAGAGGTTTTCAGTTTGTGTTCCGGAAATAATAGGTGCACAGGACACTATGGACAGGTTGAACTAAGGAAAGGACTGGCTCCTGCCAGTAAATAATTACCTTAGGTACCTCCCAGAGCTCTTTCAGCTCAGTAACTGTCAGGGCTGGTATCTCTTGTTGAACAGGGAGTTCTGAGAAACAGTTTTTAACTACACAGAAAAGCGCACAGTGGTGTCTCATACTTAGATACCTACAGGCTATACCTTACTCTACTAAAATTAAAATTGGCATTTTTTTTCCTTTATGTTTTGCTGTAGTTGCTAATTTCACCCATGCCTTTATCTTTATGGAATAACAGACTTTTTTCTGATTTATTACATGCATCTGAGCAAAGCAAGCATTTACTACATATTACAAACACAGAGGCATATTTGCTCTGACAGCTATACTGGCTGTTTCCATTGCATACACATTTAAAACAACCCTACTTAGCATCAGCACAAGGGCTGCTGTGACAAATAGCAGTGTTGTGCCTCCCACCTGGTTCCTTACAATCGTGCTAGGAGTTGTGCTCAATCAAATATTTTATAATCATACATGCACTCTCTTCCCAAATACATATGTATGGGATAGCATTTAGCAATCACCTACATTTATGCATAGTACACTGAAACACAGGAGGGCTTGCTAACATAGCACCACTACCACTTCCAGAAGTGGTGAGAAAGCAATTTTCCAAGTTTTTAACTTGCTCCTGTTGTCAGGAAGGATACAGAATCTAAGGCCAGGGGGAGGGTGTGTACTCATAAACAGTAAAGAGCTGAGGAATGGGCAACTAATAAAGCCCCTGAATCTCGAGGACAGTTATGTCAGCCAACCTGCAACCCGGGCTCGTCTTTACTCATTATGCTGTTCCCACAGAAGAAATGAGCTTTAAGTGCTCATTAAACCTCGAATTCCTCCAGACACTGAAGTGGTATGCTGACTTGTCTAGCCTTTCAGATATGCCAGCATCATACCACCCTCTGTTTTTATGATTATACCACCTCCTACACCAAAATGCTCCACTTCTAGACCATTTCTTCAATCTTTCAAAAATAACATCTGCTCTGCTGTTAGTACTTATGGTTAGCCACATATAAATATATGGGGCACATTACAAGAATTAACCCATCTTTATGACAGCACTGTTTGATCATTCAAACACAGATGTTTTCCAGTGACAGTTCTTCATACTGACTGATCTTATGATAGTAGCTTGCAATAAGTTCCAGCAGCTAAATTACAAGGGAAGACAACTAGAATATATTCAGTGCTTCCTCAATATTTCTTAATCATATAAGCAATTGCTGTTTTACCCTGGCCACCCAGTGTGATAGAAAACAGAAAGGAAATTACAGACAGATTCTCCAATCTGCTTCTGCCATACTGCATCAATACACAGTGACTTACCATAGCAAAGTACTGAGGTAAACTCCAGCTCTCACTATCATTCCTCAATTTAACTTTTCTTGAATGAATCTCTGCATACTATAAAGAATCACATCTTGTATTATTTCATCCTAGTCAGGGTTCACTTTCTTAGAATAGCACAACAGAACCCACTAACAGAGACTTGCCTTCCTGGGTTTTATTTTATTTATGATAGATATCATTTTAAAGGGAAGACTAGCAGTGAAAACTAAAGAGCAGTCAGAGGAGAACGTTTCCTACCTCAATAGTTGGTTGCTGAACTGGAACAACTCACAAAATGTATAGGGCTCATAGGACCACCTCTCAGCAACATCATCTGTGTTACTAGTTCACAGCTATGGAAGCATGCTACAAAGCTCGAAGTGCAGCTTGTACCAAGAGCAGAATGCATGGTGGAGGGGGAATCTCTGCAACAAAATGCAGACAGTGAAGTAAAATTACAGTCCTTAACCAACACCAGTCTGTGAATCAGAAGCATCATCGTGCTGGCTAAAACAGCCATTTAAAAACCACAAGAAGAAGAAAACACCCTATCACTGTTTTCTTCTGAATTAAAACTATAAGAGACTCCCACCACTCAACAAAACATAACCATAATACCTCCTTCTGGTGCAGCCCTCCCTAGGCCCTTTATATAGTTCAGAAAACACAACCTCCTGGTAGTCAGCAGAGATAATTGTTCCTACAGGTACCTCCTACTGCATTGTAATGGCTTCACCTGCTCCCATTACCCTTCCCTGAAACTGGAGATTAACCATTGCCTTTCCAAGATTTTGATTGGTGTTAAATTACCTTAAATTAACACAATTACATTCTGAGCCTGTGAAAGAAAATACAGCTGTTTGCAAGCAGTGATTCTGAGGTAAGAGTGAGTAAGGATAACATCCTTACCTTGGGTCAGGGCATTGAACAAAACAGAGTACAGACCTGCCTGGATATGTTCCTGTGTGAATTGGTCTAGGTGATCCTGCTGTGGCAGAGGGATGGGACTGATCTTTTGAGGTCCCTTCTGATCCATAATGGTTCTATAGTAAGAAAGCACAGGAATAATATTCAGATCCCTCTGATTTGCTCATTTTTTGCTGTTGATTTCACGGCACCCAGAATCAACCACTAGACGTAGAAAGTACAAAGAATAATGTCACCAAACAGTATTTTGAAGCCAAGGAATCACTGAGCCATAGCACGTTCTGGCAGTGCTCTCAGCCTAGAATGTGTCTGCAAGGCAGGTGGCTGAAACAGAAACCGCAGCTTCATTGAGTGAGGTGAAATGACAGAAAACTGCAGCCCTCTTTGCCCCCTCCCAGTTCAGCTATAACTCACAGAAATACCTTCACATATGTGCCAACACACATTCATAACTTTTCTTTGCAGACAAATGCCTGTTGTTTAAAACAAACATGGGTGTGATTGCAAACACAATTAGCTAAAGCCTGAAATCTGAAAGATGTGGAGTTTCTCACTACAGTGGATTCCTTCTGTTAGAAAGGAACAGTACAGCTGAACTGGTATCATGCCACATCTCCTCATGTGGGTTAGAGAAGTGTGTGCCATTGTACTGCAATTGCATGCCTTTACAGAAAAGATTCCCTGTCACAGACTTGTAGGCAAAGACCCACAGCTAAGGGGAAGCTAGAGCCACAGGGCACTATTACCCTGTGGGAAATGGAACCACAGCTATACCCAGCTGCCCTGTGGCATGCTGTAAACTTTCCTGCAAGAATCACAGCAGCATGAGAGTTGGAGTCAGACACAGGCTCTGAGGACACAATGAATTCCAGCAACTATGTACCAGACAATTATTTCACTAGATGTCTCTCAATCTTTTCCTGAAAGCTCAGTATTTCACATTGTAGCTTTCATATGTCACTAATCACATGTATAAAACTGTGTTTATGTCATACCTGAGTCCATCTCCCTGTCATCTCTTTTACCACTCACTTACTGCTTTTCTGCATTTTCTAACCAGCAGCTTATTTGTCAGCATCATCTTAGAACCACTGCTTACCCTGAGCTACTGTCAGTGACGCACGAGCTTAGAGAGTATCATCCCTAAGAACTGGAGCCCTCTGCAAGCCATGACATAAACATTCAGAGATCCAAAGTCACAGCAGTGGATTGAGTCTCCCAGTAGCTCCAAAGTCAGCAAAGGCAGAAAAACTGCCAGAGAAATGGATTCTCTTCATACAGCAACAGTTTTGCTAGGGGCTAAATAACTTCCTGCAGCTGAGCCTAGATCATTCACAGACAATCACTTTCATTTGAGCAACTCATGCAGAAGGAATGAGTGATTTTTATGAAGAAGAAAATTGCAACCAGTTCCTATGATGTTTTTGGGACTATTCCTCAGAAATAACAGCTCCCAGGATGTAGCTAGAGAGAGTGATGAGTTTCAGTTATCTCTATAGCAACTACATTTATTTAAAAAAGAGAAGTAGACCCTTTTTGCATCATATAAATAGCAGTGTCAGTCTCAGGGAGTTTAAGAGATATCTTTGTGTTGAGTGCTGTACACACGTCACTGCTGCTGCTTTAAAACCAGCCCTTGAATCTTCAGCCTACTAAGAGAAATGGTGGTTGGCTATGCATGAAGCTTTTGCACTGGTCTCTAAACATCAGTCTCTGCTAGGTGCAAAAGGAGAATGTAATTTCAATACCATTTAGAAAACACAATTTCTTTATAATTTAGAAAACATTATTTTTTTCCCAAAAATCTTCATAGGTAAATAGCAGCTATCTACAGCAATACAATTGCATCCAAGAGGGTCGAACTCTGATTCCTTCCCTAGCTGACTGGACAGTGGACTATTTCTTTTTTTACCTGAAACTGTATTTTTTTACAATTAAAACTTTAATAGTTCTGGATATTTCCTGATTCACACAGACCTAAATTTGTCCCCACTACCATGGAGGTAACTTCCAGGAAATTGCATTTATGCTAATAAAAATAATATGAATAATACACAGCTTTCATAGCTACATACTGATGTAGACAGTATGTTTCCAGAGCAAAATCTCACTTAAAGAGCACTTTGTCAAGCAGCAACTCTGGAAACTGCAAAGGTAGAAGGTATAAAGCGTCAGCTGAGCTGCAGGCTGAATTGCTGGGGAAGTGCCGCACCAGATTAAATCAGAACCCACACACAAATCAAACCAAGCACCACTCAGAGCAGATCAATACACTACACCAACCTGCAGATCAAACACTGCTTTCCCTCTGTGGTGGCTCCTAGAGAAACCTTTAATCTAAAATAGCAAAAGAAACTACAACTGCCATTACAGCCGTGAGACAGAAACACAAGATAGTTTGATCATTGCAGGCCAGCTGCACCAAGCAGCCTGTATAGATGAGCACATGTGGCTCACAGAAGGAAAGGGCACCCTTTTAAAACAAGAGAAGTCTGGATCATACAGCTATGGCCACTGCAGCCCATACAGGAGACTTGGCTCTTCCGCATGGGCTTGCATGAAGCCAAGCTGATTGAAACTAGAGATTACTGCCAGTGGCAGCAAGAGCCTTGATGTCCTCTTATGCACTTCTCTGATTTGGAGTGCAGAAGTGTTTTCAGAGCATCTCCAATGAGGAAATTTGCACACACATATTCTCCAACCCCATTTTTTCCTCTCACATCTACATTGTAAAGATATATCAACCTCAAAGCTTTGCTTGTGACTATCTTAATACTCTCTGGGTACCGTGCCACCTCATTAAAGTAAGTTTTAATTATTTCCAGCATATATAATTATGAAATCCTAACTAAATAATACATTTGCTTAGAATCCTACAATAGACAAATATACAGCAACTTAAGAACACATTTCAGTCAGATCTATGCAAAGTATTCAATAAATTCAGGTACAGCTTGCAAAGTGTCTGTGTTGGCTGAGAGCTTACTGGAGCATCATACCTCAAATATTTATCCAGTTTCTGTGAATTTTGCTGTCTATTCTGTATTCTTTCCTTCTGTGATAACACTACAGTGATATTACCTCATTATAATAGGCCCATATGAGCGTAGAAGGAATTTGTCTCTAACAGCCACTGTGCCCTATAAAGAGCTGGAATAAAAAAGCACAAATAGATTTGTTGCCCTTGGATTGTATTGCTTTACAAAATTTCAGGGCTACACCTGCATTCACCATGCTATGAAACTAGATGAATTTTTCAATCATTTTAAATCAAGTACAGATATGAAATTATAACTACTGAACAAATAAATCACAGAATCAATCTGGCTGGAAAAAAACCTTTGGGATCATCAAGTCAAACAATCAACCCTACTCTACAAAGTTCACCCTTAATTCATACCCACATCTAAACATCACATCTAAACAATCCTTAAACACCTTCAGCAAGGGAGACTCAACCCCATGCCAGGGCAGACTGTTCTAGTGCCTAAACACTCTTTCTGTGAAAAAATTGTTCCTAATGTCAAGTCTAACCCTCCCCTGTTGTAGTTTGAATCCATTCCCTCTTGTTCTATCACTAATTGCTTGTGAGAACAGCACCAACCTCTCTACAACGTCCTTTCAAGTACTTGTAGAGGGTGATGAGGTCTCCTCTCAGCCTTCTCCAAACTAGAGAACCCCAGCTCTTTCAATTGCTCCTCATAAGATCTGTTCTCCAGTCTATCCTCTCAGTCTCAGGAATCACTTAAATCATTATGTTCTTGAAAAAAATGCACAAACACCTGTATTTTTAAATAAAAAGGAAGTTTAAAGATGTTGTCACCTGTCAATATGATTCAAAACAGTAGTGAATTTGTGCTATGTTCTTAGAGCTGTACATAGATACAAGGAACACAAACAGCATTTTCCCAGATCAAACAAAACAAGATAAAAAGGAACTGTGAATTCATTATTCACATTGAGCCACGTATTTTTTAACTTGCCAAGAAAACAAACAGTCTCAGGAATTCTTGTTTGAAGGACAACCTTTCTTAATTATTTTCATCTTCCTATTTTGAAGAGGTCGAAGAAACCTCGGGTAGGTTTTTCTCTTCAGTGCACAAGTTTCTTTCAGTGGTTTTTGGTTGTTGCTGATTTTGTTTCTACATGCTTTCATATACAAGATGTTGGTTTTTAACATAAGAGATTTCTGTTTAGCAAGACAAAGTGTTTGTGAGGGGTAATCTATACTGTCCTAAGCCATTCTAAATGTTGTTGGCAGACCTCAGAGTGACATCTCCACAGGTACCTTAATCCAATAATTACAAGTGGAATTCTTTTTTAGCATCATTCTTTATGTGGCCCTAAAAGCGGTAAAGACCATAAAGCTGCAAAAGGCAATAATTACCAGTATCACAAATTAATTTACAAATAACTAGCAGAAGCTGCAAGCCAATGGCCACTGACATTAGCCGGGAGTTTTGAGTATTGCTCAGGAGCATGATAATATAGAACAGGAAATAACCAACTAGGCTAAAGGCTCTCCATTTTATTTCTGTTTATTCAATAACTGTTGTGGGTTTGTGAAACGAAGCTAGTTGCAGCACTTACTTCCTTTCACTTTGTCTCCTGGTGCTCCTATTCCATACACCGTCAGCTCCTCGACTGTGAGAAGATGAAGAGCAACCTCCATAAAGCGCTGGAATTTCATTCAGGTTTGTTACGAGTCTGCCAGCCCTGCTGATCCCCAAACCCTGGGCCCTTTGGCACAACACAGGGTAGGATAAAAATTAAATGGTCCCATGCAACAGCAGGTCCTAGAACAGAAGGGAAAGGCTAAGAGAACCTATTACAGGGACAGTGTAGATTTAAATTGGATGTTGGGAAGCAGTTCTTTAGTAGGAGGGGGGATGAACGCAGGAACAAGTTGTCCAGGCAGGCAGTTGAGGCCCCATCAATGGAGATATCCAAGGGGAGGCTGGACAAAACTCTGGACAACCTGATCTAGTTCAGGATGTCCCTGCTCTATATATGATCTATCCCTAGATCTATCTATGACAATCTAGTCCAAGGGGGTTGGACTAGAAGATCTTTGGAGGTCCCTTCCAACCTGGGCCATTCTATGATTTTATGATTCTATGATTCTATTCAGACTTCTTCCCTCAAAGACACTAGGCATAAAAAATTTACATAGCACCAGAACCCCATATCCCATGAAAAATTAAGGGAGGGAAACTTAGTTTTTCTGTATTCTATGGTTCCATGATTCTATGTATGCTTTTCCTTGGACACGCTTTTTCTTTTCAGGCTTAATGTCAAGATTCTTCCCAGGAATAAATTTCAGGGCAACAATGACGACTCATTTCATATTCTGTTCCACGGTTGATGAGTAATTTCATTAATATTTTAACCAAAGGTGCATTTTTATGTTAGTAACAGCCTCCTCCAAAAGATCCCTTCCAATATTTCCACTGTCAGAAATCTAAGACGGATTTATTCCATATCCCTTTTTTTTTGTTTGAGAAGAAATACCTAATGTCAGTGATTTTTTTATCAGGACTACGTTTGCCTACTATTCACAAATTCAATTACCCTTCCTTGATATGGGACAATCTTTTACATTAGTTTATCTTGCAGTTTCAAGTTTTGCTCCTGCCAATTTTTGCTTCGCTTGCTTATTTCAGTCTGCCTGCCATCTATTGATGATGTGTCAGCAGGTCTCATCATGGGGGATGCAAATACTCAAGTAAAAAGCAGCTTCAATTCACACTTTGAATCCAGTTAAGGTGCAGACTTGTTTTCCTGACAAGATTAAATCTTTCTAGTAGCAGATGAAACAAAAGTGACTTTTCCCTCACTTTATGTTCCACCTGGAGGTGACTCTAGATCTCTTTCCACTTCCTTGATCTCCGTTCCTGGAAGAAAACAAGTCATAAAGAAAAGACACATTCTCCGTAGTATTACAACATGTGCCACCCTGGAACCACATCAAGAATGTTTGCATCATGAAATGTACCTACAGGCTCCACTGTGGCCTGCCTAGTTCTTGGCAGAGGCTACTCTCTAGAGCACTTGAGGCCATGGTCTGGGCGTTAGGGAGATATTGCAATGAGGGCTGGACTTGATGTTGGATCCTGGAGGTTCTTTCCAGCCATAATGATTCTATGATTCTCAGTGGTTTGAGCAAGAGCTGTTAACACTTCACATGCTTCTCAGCAACACAGCTGCATCATGCCTGGCAGACACTTGCCGCGTTGTTAACCCATGCGCCCTTCCATGCTGGAAGTGGAATTTTCAGCTAAACAGAATTTGTGAGGAAACACTGTGTGATAGGCAAGCAGCAATGCACTCACCTAGGTTTTATTAATCCTTTACCCACATAGGTTAAGAATGTGAAAGTGCCTGTGAATAGGTTCCAGAGCCATCAATTCAGCCAGTATCTGTATTTCAATAAAAGATTCCACTCAGGAAATTGTAATACTGTTAAGACACTAATTACTATTATCTTAAAATAATACAAAACAACCAGTGTGAACAATCACCCATTTTTGACATGGGTGTTTGTCATACTGTCTGAAAATAATACAACACAGAGTCATGCTTACAGCAGGCCTGAGCATCTTAGCCCCCAGCAGTCTGCACTGTTTGCAGTTATAGTTAGACCTGCATTCAAACAACCCAAAGTGTACTCTTTCTCTCCATCACCATCTCAGGTGCCAAGCTTCCCTATCTCCTCCAGCCAGAGACTTTATTGACAAAAGATTGACATTCACTGTAGTACAGATCCTTCTCTATAATTGTCATGTGCTGCACACAGTTTGCCGTGGCACAAGCTGCTTTTCACTCCTGTCTCACAGTTCCCAGGCTGGCTTCTTCCTACACTCAAGTCTCACCTTGTTTGGTAACAAGGGAGTACAGGTCAGACAAACTGCAAGAGCCCAGCTAACCTGGAAGCACAAAGCACTGACTTACACCAGATTTTCTCATTGACAACCTGTTGTTGGGTGACATCAGTCCCTTTTTCAGAAGAAAGCACTCCGCTCTGCAGAAAACTCGTTATGTCATAGGATCATAGGAT
>VZRI01008811.1:0-13789 GCA_013397515.1 Upupa epops | reverse complement strand
CTGCGATGTCGTGATGGTGCTCTGTCAAAACTGTGTGAGATGGAGAGAAAACAAACATCAATACTTACTGTGCTACTGCTGTAAATCTTACCTCTGTAAACCAGTGTCTGGATTAGAGAGAGATCGGAGGGGTAATGTGGAATCCACATCTACAGCAGAATCGTTTACAAGTCAGAATGACATTGCAGGGAGAAAATAGTGCAGACTCTAGCATCAGAGCAAGAGTCCACTATAGGTTGGGGACTGAGCTGCTGGAGAGCAGTGCAGGAGAAAGGGACCTAGGGGTCCTGTAGGCCAGCAGGATGACCAGAGGCCAGCAATGGGCCCTGGTGGCCAAGAAGGCCATTGGCATCCTGGGGTGGATTAGAAGAGGGGTGGTTAGTAATAGAGGTTCTCCTTCCCTTCTTCTCTGCCCTGGTGAGACCCCATCTGGAATCTTGTGTCCAGTTGTGGCCCCCTCAGTTCCAGAAGGACACAGAGCTGCTGGAGAGAGTCCAGTGCAGAGCCACAGGGATAATGAAGGGAGTGGAGCATCTCCCTGCTGAGAAATTGCTGAGGGAGCTGGGTCACTTCCCTAACAGCCTGTGATTCTGTATGAAGTTGATAAGATCTGTCTGGATTCAGGCAGCTCTAGAGAAGAAAATGGAGTTGTTACGAGGTGCTATAAATTAAGAGGATGAATGATCCTAACGACTGCCAATCCACATCTTTCCCTAACGCAAACAACCCCCACCGTCACTGACTGTGAAGAACCAGTGCTGCTATCAGATTGGTTTTGGAGGGCCTAACGATGTCGCAGAGAGTTGGTCATCACTATTCTCACGATCCAGAGTTAACAAAGAACAAGCTCTGAGGTTTTCTTAACCTGAAGCACAAAGGAGGTTTAGAGAAACCAGACAGTGAGTGAAGAGCTCAAGGATTTGAATGTTTTCTAGTTAAAAATGCAGTAACCTTTCTAGAAATCCCATCTTAAGCACTGGTGGCTTTTAGGGGTGAACTCCAGACCTGACTCTGCTGACCAACCGCTCCCACAAAGAGCAGGAAGAGTAAACAGAGTGCGTGCAAGGAACGAGGAATCATCTGTCATCTTAGGGGTCAATTTGCCAGAAGTCAGGCTGAGTTAAACTCTGCGAAGGAAACTGAATCAAGGAATAAAAATGTCTTTAGCCAAGTGACTATAAAAGAATAAGAAACTTCTAGTACTACAGCAGGGATGAGGTAGGAACTCAGTATTGTTGAGCTGTGGCCAAAACTTGAAGCAGGAAGCTGCTTCAAGGCAAAAGTGCCTGCTAGGAAGGTGATTGGAAAAAAAGAAAGGACCCCACATGAGGGAGAGCTAATTCCCAAGAACCTTAAATGCTGGAGTGTTGGAGGCTGGATAATCTCTCTCCTGAAAGCACCCTCCTGGATGTGTTTCAAAGCAGTGTAGATCTGGAGCTTAAGGTCGTGGTTTAGCAGTGGGCTGTTTACTGGTTGTGCTTCGATTGCTCTGAGAAATCCTGTAGGACTGACTACGTTATTAGAAGCCCTGGCATCTTCAGCTGTCTCTAGACAATAATCTCCACAGGTTGCATCGATCTGGTTCCACATGCAGCCTGAGAATCTGTCTGGTCCGTTTGGGCTAAGAATGAGGTGCTGGATTTGGACCTCATGCCTGAAGATGGGAACACAGAGCTGCTCTTGGCTCTTATTAGTATCTTGCTGCTCTAGAGCACCCTATCATCTCTCCACCTTCTCACCTGCTTTGTGCAGCACTGGCTGCAGGTTGCTGTCAGACCCAGCCGAGAGGGAAGGTTTCCAAACCATTGGCAACACACGGGTGAAAGAGGAGCATCCCTCTTGTTATCACAGCTCTCTGAACCACAGACCAGCTGCCTGGAGCTGAGATCATGACGACTGAATTTCCAGCAAGAAAACTGCTCATTTGCTGGCCCTCACAAGGCTTGGTTTAAATTATTCATGAAAATGCTTTTTGTCACCACTGTTTGTGTTCCGGTGACACTTAATGTGAGTCGGGCTTGTTAGTAAGATAAATAAAAGCATCCAGCAGGCTGCTCGGGGCTGGAGCTGGGGATGTGTGTGTGCACGTGTGTGTGGGATGGGAGGCAGAACCGGCGTGCTGATTCATGCGCCTTTACATGCCAACAGCAGCCCCAGACTCTGCCGTGAAGCAGGAGGTCGTCCATCAAATATTTATCCCGTGGACATTCCAAAAGGCTTTTAGGGGCCTGTGCCAAGGTCACTGCACAGCAGGACACAAAGTTGTGGACACAAAGGGTGTTTTCTTAATGCTGGATGCATGAAGTCCGAGGCTGCTTGCTCAGTTGTGGCTCATCGATGTTGTGTTGAGAGCGAGACACCAGAACACCCTTCAAATTTAGGGGGGCTGTTCTGTCACCCTTGTAGAAAGGACCCCCTTTTTCAGGGCACCCTTTGCTCGCTGCTTTGAGTTCTGCTGCTTCCGTGGGTCTGGTTTATTGCCCCCGTCTTGACCACTACAGAAACGTTTTCTGGGAAAGAACTAGCTCCGTGACAAAGATGTATTGGAGCGAGCAGCTGTCTCGCTGCAGTGGGAGCCTTCATTGAGTGGCTTCTTGCAACAAAACGGTTCCTCCTTGTTTGTGTTGGATGATGCAGCTGCGAAGGACGCGACAGAGCAGCAGATTTTAAACAAGGATGAGATCTGTTTTGCTTTCTGCTGGATCTTCAGGGTAGCAAAGCCCAAAGATCAGGTCACTCCCGCGGGAGCAGATCTGCTGACCTTACTGGGGGAAAACTCCTACTAGTAGTGGGAAATTGCTTCTGTAGGCAGCGCAGGAAGTGCCCTGTCCTCTATTAATGAAAGCAAATAAACCCGTAAGAAATGAAACAAAAGGCACGTACCAGTATTCCCAGTCCCTGCAGAGAGAAGGAAGCGGTACATTAGTATGCCCAGGCTCTGTAATTAACAAGACACCCTGGACTTAATGTGATGGAGGGGAGCTGTGAAGTCAGGCAGTGAAGCTGTTGGTTCTAGATGTGTGCATTCTCATTATGCAGTTTGTGTTCTGCCTCCGGATGCGGTGGGGGACTTGAAAACACATCCCCCCTGCAGAGGCAGATGTGTTAACATCCTGTTCCAGAACAGAGTACAGTCCTCTGGTTCTGCTGTATCCAGAGTGTTCTCAGCTAACTGTGGTTTTGCTCTCCCCCCTCTCCTTCTCCATTTCTCTTGCCTGAAATATTTGATTGTTCTTGCAAAATAGAGCTGCCCCAGTCCCTGATGCCCTCTTGGCATCCAAGTGGTCACTCAGACATCCAAGGAAGTGTGAGAATGTCAGGACCCTGAAGGAGAACAAATCCTGTGGGGNGTCTGAAGAAAAGCAGGCTGAAGAGAGACATTATTGCTGTTTAGAGCTACCTGAAAGGAGGATGTAGATAAGTGAGGGTTGGTCTCTTCTCCCAAGTAACAGAGGAAATGACCTCAGATTGCAGGAGGGGAAGATTAAGTTGGCCCTGAGGAGAAACTTCTTCCTGAAGAGAATCCTCAGGCCTTGGAAGAGGCTGCCCAGGGAGGGGTTGAATCACCATCCCTGGCCGTGTTTCGCAGTCATGGAGATCTGTAGCTCAGGGACAGGGTTTAGCAGTGGCCTTGGGACAGCTGGGTTCATGGTTGGACTCAATGATCTTAAAGTTCTTTTCAAACTTGGTTGTGAGTTGTGAAAAAACAGTAGCAGCAGCCACATAGATCTTCATCTCTTCCCAATCCCTTGTTTTCCATCTTTCCTCCTGAAGTGTTCATCAACAGCATCTGTCCTATTAATTCTGAGAATGCGATGCTTGTTCAAGAATCGCAGAATCCTTAGGGATCGCAAGGGACCTCAAAAAATCATCCAGTCCAATCCCCCTGCCACAGCAGGATCACCTAGACCAAGTCACACAGGAACACATACGGGCGGGTCTGGAACATCTCCAGAGAAGGAGACTCCACAACCCCCTTGGGCAGCCTGTTCCAATGGCCTGATACCCTCCCTGGGAAGAAGGTCTTGCTGATATTGATAGGGAGCCTCCTCTGTTCTAGCTGGCACCCAGTGCCCCTTGTCCTATCCCCAGATGACCTTGAGCAGAGCCTGGCTCCATCCTCCTGACACCCACCCCTCACAGATTTGTAGACATAAATGAGTCCCCCCTCAGCCTCCTCTTCTCCAAGCTCAGGAGACCCAGCTCCCTCAGCCTTTCCTCATCAGGGAGCTGCTCTCCTTCCTTCATCCTCTTTGTTGTTCTATGCTGGACACCCTCCAGCAGCTCTGTGTCCTTCTGGAACTGAGGGGCCCAGAACTGGACACAAGGAATTTACTCCTCCTCTGATTTCCACCCCTTTTCATGGAGATACAAAAGAAGACACGGCTGTAAACAGTGGAGCAGCTCACGCTGCACACGCAACGCTCGCCTGTAAATGCAGTTGTAAAATAAACAGTCACTGCAACACACAATTCTCCCATTTTCTCTTCGCTTGATAAACCCACTCCTTTGGAAAAACAATGAGCAGGGCTGCAAGGAAACACAGGATGGGTTTCACTCTGCCTTTTAAATCCTTTCTTTGTTCATTCATAAAATCCAGTGGCAGAGGTGCTGAGCTCATTGCCTTCCCCCATGTCTCACACAGGGCTCTAACACAGAATCACAGAATCACAGAATCGTTTAAGTTGGAAGGGACCTCAAGAGGTCATCAGGTCCAACCCCCTACCAAAGCAGGACTGCCTAGAGCACATTGCACAGGGCTGCATCCAGGTGGGATCTGAGTACCTCCAGAGAAGGAGACTCTGTAACCTCTCCAGTCAGCTTGTTCCAAGGCTTTGTGACTTGTAATTTAAAGTTTTTACTTATTTCTAACACGTTGCAAGCCTGCTCTTTAATTGATCTTTCTGGGTGCCCGTGATTAAATTCGGGGAAATTACTGAACTGTGAGTCACCTCATAAATCCCACTTCGTGGCAGGTTGAGTTTGTCTCCCAGCTGAAGCCTCCCCGGTTCTGTTAATACCGCACCGATAGGTAGGGAGGTGCTGGCAGTTGCCTCCAGCTTGTTTTGGAGGAGAAGGTTGTGCAAAGTCACAGCGTTTTCGTTGGACTCAAAGCCCTTATATGAATGGGAGGCATTTCTGTCCCATTTGGCTTTGTTTGACTGGTCCTAACAGATGCTGAGGTGGTGGGATGAGTGGGGAGAAGCAGCTTTTGCTCAGGAACTTCTGTATTTCAATAGTGATGTCTAATTTTGTTTGATTTTGGTCCTTTATTTCATTTTTCATTCATTCATCTGTTTATTTATTTTATAAGCTCAGTAGTAGCCTTTTTTGGAAGATCAGATGTGTTCTGCAGATGTTACTCCTGCAAGGCAATGCTGTTCTGTCTCCTCCTCTCTAACTGTGTTGGGAGCAGTGTGGGGGTGGCTGTAGGGTTTCAGGGTGGTCCCTTCTTCATCCTCCTCTCTGTGAGGGTGAAAGATAGGAAATAAAGTGCAGTATTTGTTTGGGATCACTGTTCCGGTACACAGTCAGGGGAACTCAGATCAAGGGAGGTTCTTCTCTGCCTCTGCTCTGCACTGATGAGACCACGTCTGGAGGATTGTGTTCTGGGTCCCTCAGTTCCAGAAGGACACAGCGCAGCTGCAGGGTGTCCAGCATGGAGCAACGAGGATGGTGAAGGAAGTAGAGCAGCTCCCTGATGAGGAAAGGCTGAGGGAGCTGGGTCTCTTGAGCTTGGAGAAGAGGAGGCTGAGGGGGGACCTCATTCCTGTCTCTAAATCTGTGAGGGATGGGTGTCAGGAGGATGGAGCCAGGCTCTGCTCAAGGTCGTCTGGTGATAGGAAACAGGGCAATGGGTGCCAGCTGGAACAGAGGAGGTTCCATATAAATCTCAGAAGGACCTTCTTCCCAGTGAAGGTACTGGAGCATTGGACCAGGCTGCCCAGGGGGGTTGTGGAGTCTCCTCTTGGAGATGTTCAAGCCCTACCTGAATGTGTTCCTGTGTGACTTGGTCTAGGTGATCCTGCTGTAGCAGGAGGATTGGACTAGATTTTAGAGGTCCCTTCTGATCTTTAATGATTCTATCATGGCTCTCCTTCTTGCTGCAGGGGGTGAGGCTTGCAGCAGATGACCTTTGGAGGTCCCTTCCAACCCTGTGATTCTCTGAACATCACTGGTGTTTGTGTGGGTCGGTTTTCCCCCTAACAAACCAACTCCTGAGAATAAATCCACATTCTTTTCCTTTGCAAATTCTTTAAGATGCTGGATTTTCCCTCAAGTCAACTCGCTCTGTGAAATTCTTCCTCTTTATATCACAACTGCACAGCCACATACAAGAGAAGAGGATACAGAAAGTCCACTGGGTTTCTCTTGCAGGGGCTGTTTTTGTTCCCTGCTGGGGTGTCTTACAGTGGAACTTCTAACGGGGAGGTTTCTGTTGGTCAGGTTCAGATTGTTATTTGAGGTAAGAAATAGAATAGACTCAAACTCAAGTCCTGTGCAAACACTTTGAGACCAGTAGCAAACATCAGGGTTGCTCGCAGTCCACGGATATTTGGAATCTGTGTTTTTGCTGGTCAGGGACCAAGCCTCCCGTGTGTTTGTCTTGGGTTCATGAGATGCTCCTGGTAAAACAAAATCCCAGAGAAGAGAGAAAAGAAAAACTAGTCTCAGCAGGAGAATCAGATTTGTTTTTCATACGAACAGCTTCTCTGCTTTGAAAAAAGAAACTGCCTCTGTTTGCAGGGTAAACTGGAAGGAAATGCTGGGTGAAACAAATGCTTCTTGTGACACTGGTTGGGCAGGTACCTCTGAGCTGAGTGCTCTGGTTTTATGAAGCCTGGATATTTCTTTTTGATTTAAAGCACTGCTGTCCGGAGTCTGCTGCTTTGTGCTCCCCTGTCCATGCAGGATGTGACGTGAGAAGATGCCTGTGGAGAGAGGGAGGGAGCCTGTAGGGCTGCAATGGGTGGGTAGTAAGGGGGTTAGAAGGTCTTGGGACACCTTATGCTCCCTTTTTGTTCCCTTCTAGAACCTTTGGGTGGGCAGAGCTGCTGCAGTTTGACCTTTAATAACTCCAGTAATTATTGCCACAGCAATAATTGCACAGTCATTTAGTGGTCACCCATCTCACCCCAGCTGCAGTGGGGCAGATCATCAGGTTACAGAAACCTTCCAGCAGGCTCACAGAGCTTTCTTCCTTCTCTGGCAGGAGCAAAACAGCAGGTTCGAAGCAGTTTTTATGTGAACACCTCTCTTTTTTTTTTTTTAGGTTGTTTATTTGGTTTTGATTGTAAAAAAACCCAACTCCCCAGGCTATAAAAGCACCCTGAAAGTATTTCATTCTGGGTCTTTGGTGTCTGCGCCTCCTGCGCCCTGCAATTTGGGCTTGAGGCTGGTGTCGGTAAATTACACTTATTTTGACGTTTGGGTTGACACAAATAAAGCAATCAAAACAGCCAGGGCCGGCTCCATGAGTCACGGATGTGTTGGGAAGGGCTCCTAACAAGCAAGTGCAGTTCATCTCATCCTAATCTGGAGCATTGAGCTGGGTGATCTTGTAGGTCTCTTCCAACCTTAATGATTGTAGAGGACCTGGGGGTGCTGGGAGACAGACAGCTTCATAGAAGCCAGCAGGGTGCCCAGGTGGCCAAGAAGGCCAACAGAATCCTGGCCCAGGAAGAATGTGGTCAGCAGGAGAAGGGGAGTTCTTGTGCCCTTGGATTCAGCCCTTGTGAGACTTCCTCTCGAGTCTTGGGTTCAGTTCTGGGCCCCTTGTGACAGAAAAGTTGATGCTGGAACAGGTCCAGAGTAGAGCTACCAGGGTCATGAGGGGCTTAGAGAACCAGTTGTGTGAGGAGAGGCTGAGGGAGCTGGGCAGGGTTAGTTTGGAGAGGAGGAGGCTGAGGGGGGACCTCATTGCTCTCTACAACTCCCTGAAGGGAGGTTGTGAGGGGTGGCTGTTGGCCTCTTCTCCTTGGTGCCTGCTGACAGAAGCAGGGGCACTGCTCTGCAGTTGAGGCAGGGGAGGGTTAGATTGGATCTGAGACAGAGATTCTTTGCAGCCAGAGTGGTTGGGCACTGGCAGGGCCTTCCCAGGGAGGTGGTGGAGTCCCCCTGCCTGGAGGGGTTGAAGAACCCTGTAGCCATGGTGCTTCCTGCCCTGCTCGAGTGGCAGCAGGGAGGGGGTCAGGTTGTGTTTGTCAGTCTCTCAGGGACTGAGGGTTTGTGTTGGGGTGGGGATGGTTGGAGTCAGGGATCTAGGAGGTCCTTTCCAAGCAGGATTGTTCTGTGATTCTGTGATTCTAATAATGATGCTGTACTAATTGTTCTCGCTGATAAACGTGGTGATATAGACCCTCCAACATTCATTAACTTAGTCACGACCCCGGGAGTTAACCAAACCACTCATGTTAGTAGAAAATTGATCAGGAAATACCAGAAATTCTTCTGTTTGTGTGTATTTTCATATTTCTGTGGAGATGTGGAGCTCAGGGGCAGGGTTTAGCAGTGGCCTTGGGACAGCTGGGTTGATGCTTGGTCTTGATGGTCTTGAAGATATTTTCTAATCTAAACAATTCTGTGATTCTATGAGTTTATTCTATATCCCTGCTCATAGGGAGTCAACGAATAGTTTCCCCCATCACATACCTCATTATCTGTGTATGAATATATGAAGCTGTAATTTCATGCTGGAAAGTGGTGCCATGATGGGGATGAAGGAGAAATTGTTGGTGTCACCTTGAATTTAATCACTTGTAGCCCTGAGGTTTGAAAGCAGGGAGGGCTGTTTCCTTTAGAAGATTTGTGAGTTGGTTTCCTTAGAATCGTTTTTGTTGGAAAAGACCCTTAAAATCATCGAAGAAACAGCCCTGCCATTTTCAAGCCCTCTTCTGGAACTGCAGGGAGGTTTAAATTTATTTTGTTTTGAAATCTACAAATCTATTTTATTAGTTCCTTTTCCTGACCTTGGAAAACAGAGAGGAATAGATCCCTGAGAAGTGTTCAGGTGCTCACTATTGGGTTTTCTCCCAGGTTCAGTGACAGCATCACCATAACCTTCAGTTAGTACAGATAAATATTGAGTTGAAATAGAAACACCTGAAAAGATGACCTTCATGGGAGAATAGAGAAATTTCTTCTAGTAAGGCACTGTAGTGCCAGCTCCTTTTGCTGCTGTGTGCTATGGGATCTGACCATGGACCCCACAGTACTGTCTCCCACATTCCTCACTCCGTCTGTGGTTCAGTGCTTTCACAGGTTTGTGGGTTGGGAGGGACCTCAGGGATCGTCCAGTCCAACCTCTTAAAGCAGGGTACAGTTGGAATGAGCTGGCCCAGAACCCTGTCGGCTGAGCCGTAACGTTGTCTATAGCTGAGCAATCCCCCACTTCCCTTGGAATACCCTTCCACTGTTTGGCAGCTCTCAGTGTGATACAACTTTCCTCTCGAATCCAGTGGGAATCTCTCCTGGAGCAGCTTGTAACCATTCCCCCTTGTCCTTTCTACAGGACCTCTTGTGAAAAGGGAGTCTCCATCCTCTTGGTAGCCACCCTTGATGGACTGGGACATTGCAGTAAGGTCCCTCCTAAGCCTTCTCCTCTCAAGGCTGAACAGACTCAGCTCACTCAGCCTTTGTTCAGATGGGAGATCTTTCCTCTGATGGTATTTCTTTGTAATTTCATTTCAGGAGAAATTCTGAGCACTCTATCTTGGGTCCATATGAAGAAGGCACAGTGGCTGCTTTAATTTCTCTCCATGCTCCTAGAAAGGGATAGAAAATTGGAGTTCCTGGGGGAAGGAGTAGGTTTGGCCAGGCTGCAGCTGACATTAATGTCACATTTGTTTTGTCCCTGAGTCAGTGGCAGGTGGTGAGGTAGAGCCTCTCTAAAACCAGAAGCAAAGACGTCAAAATTGTGCTTGATCCCAAGTAAAGTCACTCCTAGGTGGATCGTCTTGAATGATAGAGACCCCAGATCTGTGAAGCAGGTGATTTTTAAAAAGGCATCTAAAGCTTTGAACCATGGGGTTTGCATGCCAAGTCATGGTTGGAGGTATTTCTTTAATACCTCAAAATAGATTGTAGAATCTATTAGATTATGAGATTATGAGGGAATATTAACTGTCACCTAGTCCAAACTCCCTGCAGTGAACACAGCCATCCCCAACCAGAGCAGGTTGCTTGGATCCACAAGGTCCAACCTGAGCTGGAATGGTTCCAGGAACGGGACTTGTTCACATCCTTATTCAATGTCTTGAGTATTCCTGGACCCACTTATCGACCCCTCAAGTTTTGACTATCTTGTCATCAACTGAATCATCTTCAGGCTGGATTAACTGTTATACAAACCCCCCTGAGAATTGGTGTTAACCCTGGCCATCACATTTAACCTTGAGAACAAGGATGCTCCACAGCTTTATGAAAACCACTGGGTCTGTTCTTTATGCAAGACCACTGGGTCTGTTCTCTCTTCCCTTGATGATTCTATGATTCCTGAATAATTCTCTTTTAGAGGAATTTGACTGCTCTCTCTAGTTACCTCATTTTACTCCCCCACTTGTATTGACTGACAGTGACTCTTGGTCTGTCGGCTTGAGATAACTTCCTTTTCAGGCGGGTTCTTATCTCACTGTTGTTTTTCTGCTTGGGTTTTTTAATTCCTGAAAATTATCTCAGTGGTGACATTATTTATAATGACATCAAATAAAACTGTCTAAGTGGAAGTTAGCAAACAGTAGTGAAATTCATCATCTCCATTTGACAGCCACTGGGCACTTGCTTGCCTGTTTGACTCAAGCAAAATTTATCCTCGTTAACCAAAACGTGTTCTGCCACCCTGAATAACCTGGAGCAACAAGCATTTGGTTTCTGCTGTGGTGGTGGTGAGGAAGGAATGGGTTTTGGCTGCAGGCTCCATCTCCGTCATCTCTGTGCTTGTAATTCTTATCTCCTCGACGAATGGTATTGGGAAAATGAGTTGTCAGCTATGTTCAGACCTGCTAATTGAGTTGCCCAAGTGTGGAGACTGGTCTCACACCACTGACCACTGTCTGGGTTTCACCTGTGTGTGAACGTGATCCTGACGTCAGGGAAGAACTGGCCTAACTGGGTGTTAGCTGGGCGTAAACAGGCAGTTGCTCGGTAAAACTTAGTTGTTTTCTCTGGTTCTCCTCACAAAAAATAACAAACAAAGCAGAAAAACCCTTCAAACTCAGCTCACGGGAGAGCTTGGAGTCTGTGGCGCTGTGGGAGAGGAACTTCCTCACAAACCTGTTTTTCCCAAGCTGCTCGTGCTGGCACTTGAAGCCACGAGGAAAGATAATTGCCGTGCTGCAAAAGTGGGAGTGAATTCTTAGTCAGGGGCTGTTAATTAACACGGATCTCGCTTTTACAGGTCTAGATTGTTTTCTACACACTGTGGAAAAATCTCTCTGTCAGCTGGGGCAGCTTGATGGTCCAACGTTCTTGGGTGCTGCAGTTCAGGAAGGTGCTTTGGGATCAGGGACTATGTAGTAGAAGTGAGGGTCTGGGGCACAAACGCTACCCTTTGCTCTACAGCAGTGAATTCTCCTTGCGAAAAGGAGTAGAGCATCTAGATATTCTGTAGTCACCTAGTAAAAGTTATTAGGCCTCCATCAAGTGCTTCTACATCTGTCGAACGTGGCACCGCAAGTAGTGCTCTTAGGAGACCGTTTGCTGGGCACAGCAGATGTCACTGAACTGGCAAAGCTGGTGAACAAGCCCACTGATGGCTTCAATGTCAACTAAAGAGTTATTGACGTGCTGGCAGACATCATTTTATGGGGTGTTCCTCATCCTTCCCAGATCACAATGGTCTTTGTAGGGAACCCCTCAGTTTGTGACACAGAGCAAGATACAGGCAACTGGTCCAGCTGCTATTACCAGCAGTGGTACTAAAGGCTTTGGTGATTTGGATCAGGGTGAATGCAGTGCGATTCTGGCTTCCCACTCAAAAATGTCCTGAAGAAAGCACACCCTTTCCATGAGAAGTATTCATCTCCATAAGGAAGATTTACTGGAGAGCAGGCATGAGCAGAAGTATTGCGGGCAGCTCCGCTGCTCGAGCAGAGCTCTGCAGAGGGGGATCAATGTTGGCCTTATACTGCGTTAGGACTGTGGTGTACGTTTCTCCTCTATATTTTTAGTTCCTGTCTGTGTGCTCGGTGGAAGAAAGCTCTCTCTGTGCCTCACCAGTAAAAGGAGGCCCATGTAATTAGTGAGAAAAGCAGTGTCAGCGTGTGTGCGTGGTGCAGATCAATATCTAGGAGAGCTGAAGTCTGCCCTACACCAACCTGGACAACTGCCCTGTAGGAAAAGCCATGTTTCACAACCCATCCGGCATCGCTCCCAGCCATCCCAGCTTGAGGAATGTCGTAGAGCCCATCACAGCTCCTTCTTCCTCTTCCATCCTCACATTCAGTGATTCACATTCACCATAGATGCAGCTTCTGGAGTGCGAGAGGGTGAAGGGCTGCGAGGAGGCTCCATCTGCCTCTGCAGAGCAGTTCACTGTGGACAGGATTGTGTAAATGGAGAAATAATGGAAGGAAGAGCACCCTGTCCTCCCCAGAGAATCCCCAAAGGAGAGGGGATGAAGTGCCTGATGTGGGAACAGAGATGAAAATGTGACCCTTGCCTAAACATTTGTCCAGCTACTCTCCTGAAACTTGAGTCTGGCTCCTCTGGGCCAGCTGGTGAGTGCTAGGTTAAGGATAGCCAGTGTGTGGAGCACAAATGTACCTCCAGGGTACACTCCGTCTGCCGAGTGGAATGACCCTAATCCAATAATTCAGGTTAATTCACCTTCCATTCTGAAGCATGTGTGTGGGTTAGTGCTGGGAAGGGCTATTTATAAACCTTAAATCAAGTTGTCTTTATTCTTCTACCCTGTAATTAATCCCACAAGTCTGTCTTGAAGAAAAGAGATTAGAGTTAAAACGATTACTGAGAGCGGTGCTGCCCAGTGCTTTTGGTGGATAGCTCTGGCATTTGGACCATGTCTACATCTACTAGGCAGTCACTGAAGAGGTGGAAGTAGAGGTTGATCCCTATTTTAAAAGCTCTTCCCTGTATTAGCATTTTTGGGGGTATTAGTCTCATTGCCACGGGGGTCTCTCTTGTCTCACCCTTCTTTTATTCACAGTTTGAATACTGGCAGAGGTCATCTAGTTGAAGATGATCCTGCTCATTGCAGTGGAATTGAACCTAGATGACCTTTAGGGTCTCTTTCAACTCAAACTGGTAGAAAATAGAGTGAACCTCATTGCTTATTCTCCTAATCCGGTTTTTTAATGCTCTGCATCTGCCTTTAGCACTGGTGTGGAGGGAGATCCTAATGAATCAGTAAAATCCCATTCATAGAATCATTAGGGGTTGGAAAGGACCTCGAAAGATCACCTAGTCCCAACCCCCTGCAACAGCAGGATCACCTAGACCAAGTTGCACAGGAACACAGCCAGGTGGGTCTGGAACCACCCCATAGAAGGAGACTCCCCCTGGGCAGCCTGTTCCAATGCTCCGTTATCCCTGGGAAGAAGTTCCTTCTGATACTGATATGGAACCTCCTCTGTTCCAGCTGGCACCTGCTGCCCCTTGTCCTATCCCCAGATGACCTTGAGAAGAGCCTGGCTCCATCCTCCTGACACCCACCCCTCACAGATTTAGAGACAGGAATGAGGTCCCCCCTCAGCCTCCTCTTCTCCCAGCTCAAGNGAACTGGACACACTACTCCAGACATGGTCTCCCCAGTGCATAGTAGAGGGGGAGA
>VZRI01008801.1:25569-39373 GCA_013397515.1 Upupa epops | reverse complement strand
CCAGCAGCAGCCTCTCTACAACCTCCTGTGAGGGAGCTGTAGAGAGCACTGAGGTCTACTCTCAGCCTCCTCTTCTCTAGACCAAACAACCCCAGTTCCCTCCAGTGCTCCTCACAGGCCCTGCTCTCCAGCCCTCTCCGCAGCATCATTGCCCTTCTCTGGCCCCACTCCAGCCCCTCAATGCCCTTCTGACCCTGTGGTGCCCAACACCGGACCCACAACCATAACAAGGGGGGGAAACCACATGAAAAGCAGCTCAGCCACACACGGCCATGGCACTGCCTGAGGCTCCGCTGCCTTCAAGCATCTTAGCTCTGTTTTCCATGACCTCTTCCACTTCACAGACCCCGAACGCTGCCCTAGGAGTCTTCCTTGAGCATCAGCACCCAGCACTCAGCCTGCAGCCGTTTGCACTTCAGCTCCTTTTGCTGCAGCAGGGCTGGGTGGGCTGTGGTGTCAGAGTGCCCTTACGCTCTTCTCTCTGCAGAGAGAGCTCCTCAAGCAGCCCTGAGCCCAGGATAAGACCCAGTGCCCTCGTGAGCAGCCCATCCACCCGCCCTCGCTGCTCTTTATCGGCCGCTTTCCCACTGAGTCTCAGCCTCACAAGGATTTCTATTTCAGGCTGCTGTATCCCTACGTCTGGGGCCAGGAACTGCTCCAGCCAAAGGCAGGCAGCACCCCTTCGCCCTGGGTTCGCTGGAAAATGGCAGGAACGTCTCCTTCCAGCCAAGACTTTGCTTCTCCTGACCTAAGAGCCAGCCCAAGCAGCTTTCATCCTCCCCCTCCTCCATCCCATGCTTACAACTCGCTCACATCTCAGCCTCCTATGTCTTCCTAGAGGTCCTCCAAGGGCCTGGGGCTGCCTCTTTACCACAGGGTTTGAGCAAGAAGGTGGCTGGTGAACGAGACCACATCTCCTAGAGAGCTGCTTTCAATAGTGACTCCGGCTTTTTCTTCGTTACTCAACCAACCCAACCCAGGTCTGACCCTGCCCCGGACTCCGAGCACCCAGAGCTCTTGAGGAGCCGGAGCGATAACGCAGACCAGTCGCCTTGAACCAAGGTTTGGGTGCCCACCAGGACCCCGCAAGTGCCACAGAGGAGGGTTTTCTAGGCATGCCCATAAAGCTGCCCACGAGGGGGTGTGCGGAGAGCTGCTCAGCGCAGGCAGGAGAGGGACTCGGACCTGAGTTCCTGGGCTCACAGCCCCAGACGCCAAGCCCGCGAGTCCTAACACAAAGAATGATCTTGATATCCAAAGCACAAGCAGCTGGGAGCAGGGAATCGTCCCGGAGTGCTCACTCTGTAAATACTCGAGTGGCTGAAGGCTCAGAGGAGACTCTGCCCTCTGCGTTGGGATGCGCAGCCAAGGCCGTGTTTACATCTCCCGCTGGCCCGGGGAGTTAATGCTCTGTAGAGCCGCGAAGTGAAGCGAATGCCCAAATAAAGGCTTTGAAGAGCTTGTTTAGGCTGAGTTTATCATCAGATCAACAGTTTATGGTGCTGGCTGGCAGTGGCTCCTTCATCCTAAGTGGATGCTCACGTCCAACAAGCAGTGCTCCTGGCGACGGGACCGGCAGTGCCCGGCACGGCCGTTACCACCAAGCGGCATCAATTGAGGACCATCCACCGCCGCGACGCATCGAGTCACAGCAAGAGCTTGCGAGCTTCCGCCGTGGAAGGGTCGGAGATGTCTGTTGCCCACCCGAGTTCTTAGGAGAAGACCTAACTCCCTCATGACAGAGCCACAGCCGCCTTTCCGTTCTCCTTATGGCTCTCTCCAAAGGGCTCCTCATCCTTCTCTTTCACAGAGACCTTTTTCCTGAAGGCTTGCGTGACGCTGGAGGAGGAGACCTTCCTGAGCGTGGTCAGTCTCTTCCGGAAGTTACCTCCCGAGAAGAAATAGAGAAGAGGATCGAAGCAGCAGTTGGCAGCGGCCAAGGGCAGCGTGACCACCACCGACTTCTGGAGGTATATGGCGTCCTCGCAGCTGGCCTTCTTCAGCCGCAGCACGTGGAGGTGGACCGTGCGCAGGATGTGGTAGGGGGTGAAGCTCACCAGGAAGGTGGCCGTCACGATGACGATCATCCACACGGCCTTCTTGCGGTTGGCTTGGTTCTTCTTCAAGGAATTTTTCAGCAAGGTCCTGATGATCATGGCGTAGCAGATGGTTATCACAACGAAGGGGAAAACGAAGCCCACGAAGAGGGCGATGAAATCCAGGATCACCACGATGTTCGTCTTCTCAGAGTCCTCCGGGGGTTCGAAGCACTTGGTCTTGTTGCTGTGCTGGTACGTCCCGTTGCGCAGGAAGGGAGCGCTTGTCAGGGTGACAAAAACCCAGATGCCCACGCAGACGAACTTGGCCTTCCTCTCCGTCACCAGGTGGATGTTCTGGACGGGAAAAACGATGGCTATGCAACGGAAGAAGCTCATGGCCGTCATGAAGAAGATGCTGCAGTAGAGGTTGACGTAGAGCGCGTACGAACTGACTCTGCACAGGAAGTCGCCGAAGAACCAGTTGCCTTTGTGGGCGTAGTAGGTGACACGCAGGGGCAGGGTGCACACGCAGAGGAAGTCGGACACGGCCAGGTTCAGCATGTAGACCTGGAAGGCCGTCTTCTGTCGGTAGGTCTTGATGAGGACGTACAGCACGACGCCGTTGCCGACGAAGCCCACGATGCTGATCATGGAGTAGACCGTGGAGTAGACTCGGTTGCGGAAGTCATCGATGGAGTGCTGGCACGACAAGTTGTTCAACGGGGCAGTCATACTGTCCGGCTGAGGCCCCGGTGCCGCCCGGTGATGAGTGTTCACGCCTGAGGGTGAGGGAAAAACTCGGGTGAGGTACGTAAAGCAGCGGGTGAAAAGGTGCAGGTATGAAACAGGAGGAAACACCCGTCCTCTCTGCCACACGGGAACATCTGGCAAGGACTGTGGTCCCGCACAGAGCCACCGTGTTATACGCAGCCACTACAGCCACCTTCAAGATGGTACCCACACCTCGTGATGTCAGGATGAGTCCCATCTCTCACAAGTCCTCAGCACCAGCAGCATCCTTCCTCTACTGAAGGGCTGGAAAGCTCCAGCTCCCCATAACGGGGGTAACTACTCGTTAGAGGAGCAGGGAGGGGTAATGAAGGTGGCGCCAGCACGATGTGATTGAGTATAGAGACCAGATCTGGTCCGTAATGACTCTTCAGCCCTGCTTGTCTGCATCGTCTGGAGGGAGCTGCCTGTTCGTGCGAGGAGAGGTCACTGCTCTGCTCCTCTCCCCATATTTTAGAGTCGTTGAGGAAAGATCTACTCGTAATTACTGGTCTGGGAAAGACTCCTGTCTGATGAACACAGACACCATCGCTTACAGTTCATCTTAGCTTCCAAAGATGAAGTCAACCTAGCAATGCTGGTTGCTAATAACCCTCTAACCAGAGAGAGGCAGCAGCTCCCAGCAGCGTCCTCTCCCCACCGCCCCACAAATCCCCCCTCTCAGCAGCCTGGTTCTGGTGCTGGCAGAATCTAGACCTCAGCCCTGGCTCGGATGAGCCTGGGCTCCTCACACCCACAAGATGGACAACTCAGAGCGGGTCTGACCGCCAGATATCACTCCTGAGAGCCTCACCCCGACTCCGTGAGGGCCACCAGCGACACAGAGCTGCTGCCCTAGTGGAGCGACACAGACGGAGCCCTGGGAGACACTGCAAGGTCCAGCCTTCACCCCACGCTTGCCTGGAGGTTTTCACTTCAAGGAGTGAAACGAGCAACGTCCTAGGGATGTTTTCACTCTCCAAGACAGGGCTAGAGTTAGGTTTGGGGGTAACAGGGCTGGCTGGGGTGACACTGACTGAGTGAGTGGGGTAACACAGGCCTGAGTTTACCCGACTGATCGTGAGAAGCTGGCAGAGCAGTCACTGCTGCGTGATCCCCACTCCTCACTTTACCCGTCAGGGTGATCCGATGCAGCTCCATCACCTCCTGCAAGCTCCCACAGATCCAATCCCAGAGCTTCCCAAGGCACCAGACATTAAAAAGAAACCCAAACCGACCAACCCACCCGGGAGATCGTTTGAGAGGCTGAGGCTGGAGCCATCTCTTTGCCACACGGAGGCTCTTTCCACCTGCCTGCATCTCCAGGCGATTTATATCGCACGGCCAGGCTGGTAGCTGAACAAACTGGTTTCCTGCAAGGAGAAGGGGTTGGGAGGGACCTCAGAGATCACTCGGTTCCAACCCCCTGTGATGGGCAGCGATGCCTCTCTCTCACCAGAGAGAGTATCGAGATGTAATGAGAAAGGATGAGGTTGCAGATTGAGGAGCCTGCTGGGGTACCGGGGGAGCCGGGCACAGCCAGCATCTCCCAACAGCAGGTTTGAGAGCTGGACCCCTTTTGCCAGGGCAGAGCCCACGCTGTGGGCTTCTCCTCCCTGCTGCAGGCTGAGGGGTCCTGCTTGAGAGNCTCACCAGAGAGAGTAACGAGATGTAATGAGAAAGGATGAGGTTGCAGATTGAGGAGCCTGCTGGGGTACCGGGGGAGCTGGGCACAGCCAGCATCTCCCAACAGCAGGTTTGAGAGCTGGACCCCTTTTGCCAGGGCAGAGCGATGCCAGGGCAGAGCCCGCGCTGTGGGCTTCTCCTCCCTGCTGCAGGCTGAGGGGTCCTGCTTGAGAGCACAATCAAACCCCACATCAGAAAGACCTCAAGGACCGTCTGGTCCAACCTGTCTCGGTCACAGTGGGCACAGCTATGGGTGGGCACCTCAGCCCAGAGCTGCTCCCTCCACAGACTTCCTCATTTAACCTCCCTGCTGCTGGTCGTGTGAATTTATGAAGGGGGGGGGGGATGAGCTGCACGGGTGACTTTCTACCTCCTCTAGGACTAATTTTCAGCCTTCCAGCTGCTGTTCCTAAAGCCAGACAGAGACCAACCTCACGAGGGATCTGTCTGACAGACAACGGAGACCTGAGACCCCTCGCGTCCCCAAGCAGAGTGTGAGGAGTCTTCTAACCCGGTTCCAACACAGCAGAAGGGAGAGAGAGCTCCGCACCTCCAAACCTGCCTGAAACCAAACAAGAAACCCCACAAAACACCCTTCCCTCCCCGAGGCTTTAGACTTTGCACCCTGAATCGACGACAAATACGACTTCAGCCTCTTTCTGTTTGCACAGGAGCCTTTCACGGAACCGTTTGTTTGCGCCCGGAGGGATTCAGCTGCTCAAGAGACACAGACGGGGCTGGGGGCAGCGATGCTGCCTGCCGAGGGTATCCCCGACTAAGCAAGCCCCTCGGTGGCCAAGAGCTGGGCTGCCCCTCTCGCAGTGCCCCCAGCCCAGCTGACCCGGAGCAGTCTGAACCCCCAATTCAAACCCTCGAACGAGATGCTGCGGGTTGCTTGGGGCTCCAGGGGAGGCTTCTCAGAGCACCCCGAGCACTGAACGGGTGGCAGAGGAACGCAAAGGGTGCCCAAACCCCCTCCCCACGGGAATCCCTCCTGCAAGGGGAGCGGGGTTCGCGCTGGGGAAGGAGGAACCGAGCGACGACCGCAGCCGGCAGCAGCGGCGGCCGCTAACTGAGCGGCTCGCTAGTGCGAAGGGAGAGGGAGCCGCAGCCGTCGGGGAGCCCAGAGCAGACCCCCCCCGCACCCCAATTAACCCCAGAGCATCCCAGTAAGGACTCACCAGAGCAGAAGGGATCACGCAGCTCTGCCCGAGCAGCCCCTTCACCGCTCTTAAACCGGTGCGAGCCCCTCCCCGGTTCCGCCCCCGACACCGCCCCGGGGTCCCCGGTCCCTCGGGGGATGCTGGTCCGTGCTGGGAGCAGTGGGGAAGCTCTTGGTTATGTGCTGGGGGTGGCTCTGAGTTGCATCTCTTGCAGACGGGTAAGCTCGGTCCTCGGGCTGCTCCCCTGGATCCTCGGGTCCCTCCGATGGCCCCTGCTAGAACCCTGTTCAGCTCCTTTGCAAGGAGCAGGTGGAGTCAGCCCTCACCGCAGCTGTCCTGCTGAAAGGGGGTCCAGCAGGTCAGAGAGGTTGCCTTCCCCCTCTGCTCTACCTCACTGTGGCTACTTCTAGAGTCCCCGGGCCAGTTCTGAGCTCCCCAGTTCAAGAGAGACAAGGAATTGCTGGAGGGAGCTTGTGGAGTCTCCTGCTCTGGAGAGATTCCAGACCCCCCTGGACCCCTCCTGGGCAGCCTGCTCTGGGTGGTGCTGCTGGAGCAGGGGGTTGCCCTGGATGATCTGCAGAGCTCTGCAGCAGCCTGGGGTTCTGTGATCACCACAGCTTTTGTGGTGCTGGGTGGCTGTGTGGCCACCTGGCCGGGTTTTGGGCCATCTCTCTCTGGGTTTGGAGCTGCCAGAGCCCCAGGAGTAGTCCAGCCAGGCGGCACCCAGGGTGGTGAAGAACATCTGGGAACACAGTGAGAGCCTGACAGCAGCTGGGTGCAACTGGGGCAACCTCAGCCGCACAGCAGCGGTGAAACAGGAGGGCCCCCCAGTAAAACCACTGCTGTGCTTGGCCAGTTACTGGGCACTGGGGGGACCTCCCGTGAGGGCAGTGCTGGGCTTCAAGAAAGAGATGGAGGAGCTGGAGCGGTGCAGAGGAGCAACGAGGCTGGGGAAGGGACTGGAGGGAGAGGCTGATGAGGAGAGGCTGAGGGAGCTGGGGGGGTTCAGCCTGGAGGAGAGGAAGACTCAGGGGGACCTTCTCCCTCTCCCCAGCTCCCTGAAGGGAGGGTGCAGTCAGCTGGGGGTCAGGCTCTTCTCCCAGGCACCCAGTGCCAGGGTGAGAGGGCAGGGGCTGGAGCTGCCAGGGGAGGGTGAAGTTGGCTGTCAGGAAGCCCTTCCTCAGGGAAAGGGTGCTCAGAGCCTGGACTGGACTGCCCAGGGCAGTGGGGGAGTCACCATCCGTGTCTGGAGGTGTTGAAGGACAGCCTGGCTGTGGCCCTGAGTGCCCTGGGGTGGCTGCTGGGGTGCTGTTAGGTGCTGGGCTGGGCTGGAGGAGCTCAGAGCCTCAGTCACTCTGGGATTGTGCCCAATTGCACTGGTGGGGGCCATCCTTCCCAGCCCATGCCAAGTCAGCCACCCAACACCCCCCACCCACGTGCTGCTGAGCCTCTGAGCACGCTGCAGGTCAGCTTTAAACACTAGAGACCACACGTAAACATGTCCTGAGCTGCCTTCTGGCGGCACTGGACCAGCAGACCCTCCTAGAAGTGAAGGCATCACCCTGCCTCCTGCAGAACCCGGGTTTCCAAAGGTATGCTCAGGTGACCTTGGCCACCGCGGAGACCAGCAGAGCGTTTGGGCTGTCCCCGCAGCATCATCCGTGGGTGTGAGGGGAAGCAGGGCTCTGTGCCAGCCCTTCCTCGGAACAGGAGGGTCATAGAGAGCCGCGGCGGTGGCCAAGAAGGAGCTGTGACCCAGAAAGGTGATTTTCTTCCATGTGATCCCAGCTGAGCTCTGGGAGCCACTGGGATGTTAACCTCTTGCTTCTCATGGGAATCGCTGGTGAGATCCACTTCCTCCCAGTCAGGGATTAACTTCCATAGCAGCAGGCACAAAAAAAACCCCAGCTAGCAACCCAGAGAGCCGGGAAACACTGCTCTCTGCTCCTGGGACCTCCTGTGCCGTGGAGATCACACGGCAGGACCCTTCCCTGCCTGCCTGGACCCCTGCCCGTGCTCGGCAGCACATCCCACGCTGCTGGTCAGGATGGCTCTGAGCAGGAGAGGGATCATCCCACCACAGGGCTTGCTCTCCCAGCTGGCATGGGAGGAAGGAGCGTAAGGAGTTGGGGAGAGGCATGAGAAGAGAGGGAGCAGTTGGTTCCTGCCTCCCCCACGAGCCCCCTGGACCCTTCTGCCCTGCTGTGAGGGTCAGCAGAGGCCACCAGCTCTCTCTGCAGAGGGAAGGGCTTGGTGCTCGTGAAGGTCCCCAGCCCTCTGCCCTCTGCTAGGCTGTTTCTGCGGCTGTGCTGCAACGCTGGGTGATAACGGGTGGTTGGGTGGTGATGCCCAGGCACCGGGGCTTCTTGTTGTTAACAGGGAGGAGATCCCAGGGCAGAGGCAGCTGGGGGGGTGCTGGAGCCTTAGCCCAGCACAGGGAATGGAGCCAGCTAGAGATGCTGTCACCTCCAGCCTGTTCAAGAAGTGTTTCAGTGGGACTTAGGGTCTCCCAAGAGCCAGACTGCAGGACCACCAGCTAATTCAGGCTGCAGAGGACCTCAGGAGACCTCAAGTCCAACCTCCTGCTCAGAGCAGGTCAGGTCAGGGTGCTCATGGCTTGATCTCAGCTGCTCTCAAAGACTTCCAAGGATGGAAGAGCCTTCGAGTGGGTGCCAGCTGGAGCAGAGGAGGTTCCCTCTCCATCTCAGCAGGACCTTCTTCCCAGGGAGGGTCCCAGAGCACTGGAAGGGGCTGCCCAGGGGGGCTGTGGAGTCTCCTTCTCTGCAGACGTTCCAGCCCCGCCTGGCTGTGTTCCTGTGCCACTGGGTCTGGGTGATCCTGCTGTGGCAGGGGGACTGGACTGGATGATCTTTCCAGGGCCCTTCCCATCCCTAAGGATTCTAGGATTCAAGGCTGGGCAACCCACTGCTCTGTCTTCCCTCTCCTACTCCGTGCACCCGCTTCTGCTTTCACACCATCCCTCCCTCACTCTGCTTCTCTCTTCCTTCTCCCTTGGTTCTCGTTTGTGGAGGCTCTGTCAGGTTTGGGGGTGCCGGTGCTGTTCCTCCTTCTTATCTCTTCTGCCTTTTCCTCTCAAGAACAGGAAGGTCCTCACTGCGAGGTCACGGTGGTGGCGGTGCGGGCTCCAGGAGGCTCCAGCTGGTCTGGGCTGGGGTGGGTCCCCCCTTCAGAGACCACTCAGAGGGGGTCAGGCTGCAGCTCCGACACAGGGAGGTGGAGAAGACTCGTGGTGTTGGATGGGGACGGACGTGGTAACCAGGGGCAGCACTGGGGTTCTCGCTGGGTGCAGAGCTTCACGAGACCGTTCGGCTTCTGGGATGGGGGGCAGGATTAGCCCGGGCACGAGGGCAGCGACGGGGAGACTTGAGGAAGAGGAGGTTCATGACGTAGAGTGTGAGAGCCTGCTCTTGGAGGATGATGATGAGCTGGGAGGAGACAGGTCTGGAGGAGATGGGTTTGGAGGAGACAGGACAGGAGATGGGACAGGTCAGGAGGAGACGGGGCAGGAGGAGACGGGGCAGGTCTGGGGGAGATGGATCAGGAGGAGACAGGACAGGAGGAGATGGGGCAGGAGAAGACAGGTCTGGAGGAGACAGGACAGGAGGAGATGGATCAGAAGACAGGTCTGGAGGAGATGGATCAGGAGGACACAGATCTGGATGAGACAGGTCAGGAGATGGGTCTAGAGGAGACAGGAGGAGGTGGGTCTAGAGGAGGTGGGTCTGGAGAGGACAGATCTGCAGGAGATGGGTCAGGTCAGGAGGAGACAGACCAGATCCATCATGTGGATGCACTACAGTGAAAGCACGGGGAGGGATCAGGATCAGGGAGGGCTGTGTGCAGTGCAGCAGCTGAGATGGCACAGTGCCCTGTGCTCGGATGTTCACAGCCACCTTGGCCAGGCTAATTGCTGGCACTTCCCACGATGTCTCTGTGCGAGCAGCGACTGCATCACAGGCCTCAGCTCTTCCAGTGTCTCACCGCAGGACCTTGCCTAGATAAACTGCCTTGTGCCTCAGGGAAGGGTTTTCAGCTCAGGAGGGTGATTATTAATTGACCCCACACATCTCCACCGCTGGGAAGACATCAGGAGGTCGATCATCTGCTCTGCTCTCAGTGCTTAACACGAGCAGTTTGGTGCTTAGGCTGTGGATCAGTCGGGCTCCCTTTACATGGGACCACTGGGGTAGCTGCAGCTGAGGGGAGCTGGGTGCTGGAGAGCTGGCTGGCACCATCCCAGCCTCGACGTTGAAGGCAGGTTGGCACTGGGCACTGCTGCAGCAGCCCATCACCTCCTTCTGCTGCCCCCCGCTACCCTCAGCTCCACTCAGACACCAGACCCCACCGCGTTGAGCCCGCAGTAGAGAGTGTCGGGCTGCTTCATCCTTTGCTGTTGCCTAAACATCCAGAGAGGCTGAAGGAAAAGGCTCTTCAGCTTTGGCAAAGGCTTTCAGAGCGGCTGTTTGAGAGGGAGAAATCAGATAGCCAGCAGCTCACGATAAAGCAAACATCCTTCCAGCGTGCTGCTGCTGCTTTCCTCTCCAGGGACTTCCCAAAATAGGTTGTTTCTCTTTGAATCTTCTCTCAGAGGGGTGGCATCTCAACCTCAGCGCTGCTGGATGACACTGGGGAAGAGCAGCCAGATGCACTGTCTAGAGAAAAACGTGATCCTGCTGAATCCCAGGGCTGGGGATGGAGACCTGGACACAGCTCTGCCTGCCCTGACCTCTCGGGACACGTAGCTGCCTCTGCTGAGGGAGGACTCCCTGAGGCACGTCCTTCCCTTGAAGGGGATGAACTCAACTCCATGAGGACAGCAGGAGAGAAAACCAAGGGGAGGAGGGGGGCACAGGGAGCCTTTGCCATGGGTTCACACGAAGGAAGCCCCCTGGTCTGCTGGCCTGGGATCTAGCAGGTGTCGAGGGGCACTCGCAGTGCCAAGGGATGGGGAAGCTGCAGAGGAAGGGGAGGTCTGGAGATGCTGCCCAGGTTAGAGGAGATGAAGAGGGATTTTTATGCCTTGATGCCTGATGGCCCCTAATCCTTCTAAAACAAGCAGGAGCTGCTCAGTCTGGGCTGGCCCCTGCCTTTCTGGGTGGCAGAGAGCCCAGGTTGGCTGAGTCAGGGTGTTTGGGTGGCAGAACAGCCTGCCAAGAGGTGCTGGGCTCAGTGGCCGGGGTCAGTCCAGGCTTGCAGCTGCGATGCCTCTGCTGGAGCAGAGGTTTCTGCTTCTCTCCAAGGAGTTGCCAGCGTTTTCCTGCTCTGCTTTTGCTCCTGTGAGGGTCCCCAGCCAGGAGGAGCTGTTTCTCCAGGGCACCATCCCTGTCACCTAGAGCCTGCAAGAAGCATCTGTTCCCAGTTCCAGCACTGGTCCTGTCTCCCTCTTGGGTTTTAGGCACTGGTGTTGAGCCACCCACCCTGGCAGCTGCTAGAGGCTGCTCCATCCCAGCTGTAGGAGACCACCAAGCCCCCCTATTCCCTCGGTTTCCATAGAGGAGCTGGGGAACTGTGTCCTCTCATCCCCTGTCAGTCTCTCAGCATGAAGCTGTTGATGCTCTCCTACCCCAGGCAGCACCGTTGGGACCAGCTGGTGGGGGAAAGAGGATGGAGTGAGAGGGTAGAACAGCTACAGCATCACCAGGCAGCAGTTCTTGCTCTCCCTAGAGAAAAGAAAGCCATTACCTCCACAGCCAAGTGCAAGGGCACCGCTGCACGGTCCCATCACCACCAGCAGCCCGAGGAGGGGGAGGATTCCCAGGCACTGACCTCTCTCTGCTCCCTGGGGCTGGCTCAGTGCTCCAGGGAGCAGCAGAAGGCAGCACTGCTGTTTCCGTTCTGTCGAAGGTGATGAGGTTCATGTGGTTTCCTCCCAGACCCGAAGGTGAGGTTTGTGCTGCCTCTTCTGAGAAGCAGAGCGTGTGGCCCCACGTGCTATGGGGCTGCCCGTGCTGTCTCAGCCTTCGTGGTTATCCTGCAGCTGGGGTCACGTCTGCTCTGCCCTAGACTGACTCGGGAGGGGTCTCTGGGACAGGGAGCTGTCATTGCAGGGTCTCCTGCCAGGGAAAACCCCTGGAAGGGGGACTTTAGGGACAGTTTAGCCTGCTCTCACAGAGTGTTAGGGGTGGGAAGGGACCTCGAAGGATCATCTAGTCCAACCCCCACCAGTCTTTCCCTCTGTGTGAAGGGTTCACAGGGCCGAGAATCCACACAAGGACTCAGAAGGGCATCTCCATCCTTCTCCTGTGGAGAGGGCCTTGGCACAGGCTGCCCAGGGAGAGGGTGGAGGCTCCAGCCCTGCAGGGGTTCAACAACTGGGCAGCCAGGGGGGTTTGAGGAGGAGCTGGGGGAGTGGTTGGGGGCTGTAGAGCGGGCAGTTTGATTTCATGGTCTCCAAGGTCTTTTCCAGCCTCTATGGCTCTGTGAGCTGCTGAGGGACCTCACCGAGCCAGGAGGACCGGCTCCCGTGCAGCTCCATCCACAAGACGTTGCAGAAGCCTGAGTTTTAAGGGGGGGGGGATCATGGAATCAGCTTTTCCCAGCTGCTGACCGCTCCAGGGTGATGCCCAGGTGGCCATGCCAAGTGCCAGGCATGGGTACCCCCCTTGGCAAAGACAAACACTGAAGCAATCCTGAAGAGCATTGGACCAGCGAGCGGACAAGCTGGGTCCCCCCAGGTTGTTTCATGGTTCCAAGAGGTCAACCTGCAGTAAAGACCTCAGCTCTGCTGCTGGGAGATCTGGTCTGATAGAGCCAGCTCCTGCTTCCCCTTCCTGTTTGCTTCATGTAACAGCCCAGGGCTTCAGCAGATGGGGCAGATAGGGCTTCAGGCTCTGCCAGACACAGGAGATGCTCAGCAGAGGCCAGGGGGAAGCAGCAGAACGTTGCCCCATCCCTGCAGGCTCTGCTCTCACAAGGAGACTGCTCTTTCCCTTCAGGATTGACCAGAGAGCTCTAGCCTGATTCACAACTCACTTCCCTCGGATGCTCCTCACAGACCCTGTTCTCCCCAGCCTCTCTGCCCTTCTCTGGCCCCACTCCAGCCCCTCAGTGCCCTTCTGATCCTGTGGTGCCCAAACTGGACCCAGTACTCAAGGTGCAGAGCCTAGGGGCACCATCACCTCCCTCCTCCTGCTGGTTACCCCGTTCCTGATCCAGACCAGGATGCTGATGGCCTTATTGGCCACCTGGACACCCTGCTGGCTCCTGTTCAGTCGCTGTCACCCGACCCCCCCAGGTCCTTTTCCACCAGGCAGCTCTCCAGCCCCTCTTCCCCCAAACCCATAGCACTGCTGGGGGGTCGTGGTGACCGAAGCAGAGACGAGAAATCAAAGCTTCTCCCTGGGAAATCCCTCGGTATCCAGGAATAACCTCATGAGGAACCATCACTCCTAACCTCCCCTTGGAAAATGACCCAGAGAGCTGGAAACAGCAGGAGGGAGCTCCTCTAGGAACAGGGGCTCCTCCACTGCCCCGAGCAGCCTGGGGGACCCTTGTGGGGAAGAAATAGCTCCCGAGGGCCAAGCTCAACCTCCCTCGGGGCAACTTGAAGCCAGTTTCTCTTCTCCTGTTGCTTGCTCCTCGCTCCAACCTCCTTCCAGCCAGCCCAGGGGCACCTCTTGGTGCCACAACCTGCACTACCAACCTTTGCTGCCCACTGTGAGCTCAACCCTCCGCTCTTTCCTCTGTCTAACAGCATCCTCCTGTTTCACTGCTGCTGCAATTGCTCTGTTCTCAAACTGGGTTTCCCCTCGAGAGACTCGAGAGACAAAGATAGGACCGGGGGTTGGAGATGACCTTTAAAGGTCCCTGCCAGCCCCGACCACTGTGATTCCATGACTCTATGATGAGCAGGATGAAACTTGTTCGTCAGCTCCTACACATTAGCTACCAGGAGGGGCTCTACCGGGTCATTCGGTGCCTCTCTCGGTCCCTCTGGAACAGAGAAGAGCTTCAGAGTTGTGCACATCACCCCTGCATTGCTGGAGTATTTCGAGGTGGGGGGGGTGTCAGGAGGATGGAGCCAGGCTCTGCTCAAGGGCATCTGGGGACAGGACAAGGGGCACTGGGTGCCAGCTGGAGCAGAGGAGGTTCCCTCTCAATCTCAGCAGGACCTTCTTCCCAGGGAGG
>VZRI01008801.1:2440-13673 GCA_013397515.1 Upupa epops | reverse complement strand
AGGTTGGCTGTTAGGAAGCCCTTCCTCAGGGAAAGGGTGCTCAGAGCCTGGGCTGGACTGCCCAGGGCAGGGGGGGAGTCCCTGTGTCTGGAGGTGTTGAAGGACAGCCTGGCTGTGGCCCTGAGTGCCCTGGGGTGGCCACTGGGGTGCTGTTAGGTGCTGGGTCCACCCCACCTTGGTTCAGGGGCCGTGGCAGGAGATGGCTGTGGGACGCTTGCCCATCACACCCAGACCTTGTGAGGAGGAGAGTCTCTTGACCTGAGCCACGGGTGAACTCAGCTCACGCCTGGAGAGCAGTGAGAGGAGGGTGAGTGCAGCCAGCAGCAAACCTGGGCATCCCAGGCGATGCCAACACAAACACTCGAGGAGGATACCCCCATCCTCTGCCAGGGGACACCTCCCTCTCCTCACCCTGCTCTGCGTGAGCTCCTGAGGCACCCAGGCGAGCTCAGCTCTGCTGCGGGTGATTTGAGGAAGCGTCTGGGACTCCTCTTCCACACGGGGCATCAGTTTTTCCACAGACAGCTGCAAGTGAGCAGCTACCATGATTCAAGCCAGTCCTTCTTGTGAAACCAGCTGCGGGGAGGTTGCCCAGCCAAACAAACCCCGTCGGCGTAGCCCCGTGCTCTGACGCGGTCCCTGCCGGGAGACGCTGGGTATAAAACACCCGGGAAGGCTTCCAAGGGCAAGGGAGCTCCTTGGCTCTGCTGCAGCCCCTCGGGCGGACGCTCAGTGATGCAGAAAACCATTCCTGGCTGCTTTGTCCAGCAACTGTGAGTAGTTTTGCTTTAAAACTCAGCACACGGCTCCCTTACAGCCTGGGTGATGGGGGGTCGGCACCCGTTCTGCTCCTCTGAGCATCCTTTGAGGCCGTTCCAGGAGGAATTCAGGAGGGAAGAGGTGGTTCGGGATGTTTCTGGGCACCTCTTGGCAAATCGGTGTCAGATGGGAAGTTGTTCTTCACTGGGGTTTGCAAAAGCTCCCAGGAGAGCAGTTTCTGGGGAGATAGAAACCAGCACGGCTGGCAGTGCCAAGGGCTGCTGCAGGAAGCCTCCCGTGGGCTGGAGAGGAGCTTCCAGGACTCAGGAGGCACTGTCGACAGCTCACCGACTCATCCATCCCTACCCCAGTGCAGGCAGAGGGAAGGGTCTGCTGATGGAGAGCCCCTGTCTTCCACTGCCTAAGGGTCTCTGCAGGCTGCCAGGGTTTCCCAGCTGGAGGGAAGCTCCTGCAGCAGCTCAGGAGAATCTTGTTGGCTGCCACCTTCTCCGAAGGAGGAGTCTGTGCCTTCAGACCTCTCTGTGCACTCTCTCCATCCAGCTGAACCTGGCACTGTGACTAGTGAGGTGCCCAGGATGGTTCTCTGGCACCGAGCTTGGCTGAAGCAGTGAGGACTGCACCCTCAAATCCCCCCTGTCGCACGGACAGGGGTCCTGCTCTCCTGAGCGGCTGCCAAAGCTGTGCTGGGAGCCCAGGAGCTTGAAGAACTGAGCCCCAGCGACTGGGAATGACTCCCAGCTCTGCTGGATTCCCTTGAGTGGAGAAGCACAGAGTGGTTTGGGTGGGAAGGGACCTTTAAAGCTCCTCCAGTCCAGCCAGAGGCATCTCCACCCAGAGCCGGGTGCTCAGAGCCCCAGGGTCCAACCTGCCCTGGGATGGTGCCAGGGATGGGGCTTCTCCCACCTCTCTGGGCACCCTGGGCCAGGCTGTGCCCACCCTCCACATAAATGTCTCCCTCCTATCTAGTCTGAATCTCCCTCGTTCAGTTTAAACCATCATCCCTTGCCCTGTCCTGCTGAGAAGTCCATCCCCAGACTCACAGAAGGCTGGGGGTTGGAAGGGACTGTAGGAGATCATCCAACCCAGCCCAGGCACCCAGACCTGCTCCACACCCTCAGCTGCCTGCGTGCTGATCCCTGAGCCTCCTCCTGCCCCTTGGCACAGGTGCCAGCTGCCCGGATTCCTCAGCAGGTACGAAAGCCACCCGTCCCCACCCCAGGACAACCCACAGCCCACGGGAGATGCACATCGAGATCCCCTGCAGCCCAGGAGGAGCTCAAACCCTGCCCTGCCACATTCTGGATGAGGACTCACAGAGCCAGAAGGGTGGAGAGAGGCAGGAGGCAGCAGGACAATGATTCTGTCTCCTGGGGCAGCAGTGGCTTGAGGGGAAGGGCGAAGAGACAGGGGGAGGGCATCTCCCAGCCAGAAACTCCAGGTCCTTTGCAGAGCTCCTGGTGGGGTTGAGCAAAAGGCAGGGGTTCTCAAGAAGAGGAGACACAGGGGGACTCGCTGAGCTGCTCGGTGTCTGGAGAGGCAGGACAGGACCCAGCTAAAACACAGACGAAGCTCTGCTGTCGGTTCTGAGCCTCAGTGGAAGATAAAAAGGATGGGGGAAAGGTGAGGGAGACACAGGGGAGGAATCTGGGTTCATCCCCACAGCAGCCTGGTGTCTGGCTCAGTTCCCTCCTGCAAGTTCTACCTCAATGCTGACCTGAGGAGATGGCAAACCCCACAGCTCATGGGGTGCTCGTCCAGCAGCTCAGAGCAGCCCTTCCCTGTGTTTCCCTGAGTTTAGCTGCAGTCCTGAGGGATTTCAGCCAGGTGGGTTGATCTTCAGCCCCGGGGTGCAGGAACTGGGCCCTGGCCTCTGCTTCTAGCTAGGGGGTCCTAGTCCTAGAGCACGGACTCCTAGAAAGCTGTGGGGGGGAAGCGACCTTCAAACCTCATCCAGTCCAACCAGGAGCATCTCCAACCAGAGCAGGTTGTTCAAGCCCCAAGGTCCAACCCGACCTGGGATGATTCCAGGGAGGGGGCTTTGAGGTTTCACACTGCAGGTTCAGGAGGGTTTGTTCACTGCACTGATGCTCTGCGTTGAAACAGTCAGCTCTCTGTTGATGCCTGCATCCTCAGCAGTGCATCCTGCATCCTCAGCAGTGCATCCTCAGGATGCATCCTCCATCCTGAGCTGTGCATCCTGCATCCTGCATCCTCAGCAGTGCATCCTGCATCCTCAGCAGTGCTTCCTCAGGATGCATCCTGCATCCTCAGCAGGGAAGCAAACCTCCTTCTTGCTAAGTTACATGGAAGGGGCTGCAGAGCCACTTGGCTTCGTGGCAAGGACACAGACCCTTAAGTCCAGAAGGGTTTTGCTTTCTCTGGAAGAAGCAGAGTCATTTCATCACCGCAGAAACCTGGGCTGGGTGAACGGGGTCACAGCTCGGCTGAGCTGCAGCACTCGGCTCTGCCTGTCTCTCCCCTAAAGGATTCCACCAACGTGTTGGCTCAGAGAGCTAAAAGCAGCCCCAGCCAGGAGGACGGGTGCGTGTGAGTCTTGCATGAGTCAACCCAGCAGGAATCGAGTCTTGACAAGCAACAGCAATCCCAGTCCTGAAACAGCTTCCCTCTCATGGGAATCACTGGGGATTATGATATTCCCATCACCTCATGGAAAGGAACAGGCAAGGACTGGAGCAACCACCCAGACCAGCTGGGCAGCTGCACTGGGGAACCTCCGCAGAGCAAGCTCCAAGGTGCTGCCATCAGGGGAGAGCCATGGACTCCCAGCGTGGGTCAGGCTGGAAGGGAACTCAAACATCATCCAGCTTCAACCCCCCTGCCAGGAGCAGGGACACCCCCCACCAGACCAGGGGGTTCAAGGCCCCAGCCAGTCTGGCCTTGAACACTGCCAGGGAGCTGGGGGCAACCTGGTCCAAGGTCTCAGGACCCTCACTATGAAGAGCTTCCTCCTGACTTCCAGTCTAAACCTCCCCTCTTCCAGCTGGAAACCATTCCCCCTGCTCCTACCACTCCCAGCCCTTGGAAACAGCCCCTCCCCAGCTCTCCTGCAGCCCCCTTCAGGGACTGGAAGGCTGCTCTGCTCTTCCTTCTCTCCCCTCCACCATTCAGATCAGCAGTTGCTGGTTCCCTGGCTCCTCTTGCCCTGCTTCAAGCAGCTGGGTGCTTTACGTAACTGCTGTTAGGATAGGAGTGGGGAAAGAAGCACAGAGTCAGACCCTGAGTCATCCTCAACCAGTGCCTGACGTCACGGAAAGCTGCAGTGGAAGGTGATGGGTGCTTTGCACCTTCAGGAGAGGAGTGGAGCCCAGGATGCAGCTCTGATCCGTTGATATGAAGTGATGGTGAAGGGATGCTGAGCAAAGTTCACCTCACTGAGGTAAAGCTCTTCCCTGGAAGCAACAGGACTAGGGATGTTGTTCTCCCCCTGCACTGGGCACTGGGGAGGCCTCCCCTCCAGTCCTGGGGGCAGTGCTGGGCCCCTCCCTGCAAGGAAGAGATGGAGGGGCTGGAGCGGGTGCAGAGGAGCAACGAGGCTGGGGAAGGGACTGGAGGGAGAGGCTGCTGGGGAGAGGCTGAGGGAGCTGGGGGGGTTCAGCCTGGAGGAGAGTCAGGGGGGACCTTCTCCCTCTCTCCAGCTCCCTGAAGGGAGGGTGCAGTCAGCTGGGGGTCAGGCTCTTCTCCCAGGCACCCAGTGCCAGGAGGAGAGGGCAGGGGCTGGAGCTGCCAGGGGAGGGTGAGGTTGGCTGTCAGGAAGCCCTTCCTCAGGGAAAGGGTGCTCAGAGCCTGGACTGGACTGCCCAGGGCAGGGGGGGAGTCCCTGTGTCTGGAGGTGTTGAAGGACAGCCTGGCTGTGGCCCTGAGTGCCCTGGGGTGGCCACTGGGGTGCTGTTAGGTGCTGGGCTGGGCTGGAGGAGCTCAGAGGGCTCTGCCAGCCTCCATCACTCTGGGATTGAAGCCACTCACTGAGACATGAAGGACCGCCCAGCACAAGTGGATCCTCCAGATGCCCTCACATCCCCAGACAGCCCTCCCAAGTGACCCAGGACCATCCAAGAGGATGCATTAGGAGAGTCAACTAATAAACAAATGGGAACCGTAGCAGGATGATGTCTCAGGGGGACATTAGAGTCAGCTCTCTGCTGAGCCCGTGGAGGAGACCGCTGCTGCTTGCCAAGAGGCTCCCACCAGTGGGACAGCCATTGGGCTCAGGCTGCATTAAGGGGACTGGAGAAGGAAAAGCCTTTTAGCCCTATCACTTGCACTGCTCTCAGCTCTTAGTTAACTCCCAACAAACCACAGCAGCAGAGAAGCCTGATAAATGGTGCCGTGGAGGGCTCTGGCCATCAGCTCCACCACCCCTAGGGAGCTCCAGTCCTGCACCCAGAGCCGAAAGCTCAAGGGCAGGAGGATGCTGTCACCAACCTCACGATGAAGCAGAGACCACAGCCCTCCTCAGCACCACCTCAGGCTCTCCTCGGGCTGCTCCATCAGCTTCAGGAAGGCGCTTCATTTGCATGCATTTGATTGCAAGTTGAAGCTCCAGATGCCAGAGGAAGGGGCAGGAGGTGCTGAGTTAATGACAGGAAGAGGAAACCAGATTTGGGTGCTCATTGTCAGCTGATGGTGCAACTGGGCCACTTCTTGGATAGCAATGCCCTTAGTTCATGCTGCTTCCTCTCCCAGAATGAGCAATTAATGCCTTGTTTACTCTGCTACTCAGCACAGCTAGACCCCCACCTGACTGCACCCTCCCTGCAGGGAGCTGGGGAGAGGGAGGAGGTCCCCCCTGAGTCGACACCACCAGCTCCTCAGCCTCTCCCTATCAGCCTCTCCCTCCAGTCCCTTCCCCAGCCTGGTTGCTCCTCTGCACCCGCTCCAGCCCCTCCATCTCTTTCTTGCAGAGAGGGGCCCAGCACTGCCCCCAGGACTGGAGGGGAGGCCTCCCCAGTGCCCAGTGCAGGGGGAGCACGATGCTCCTCGTCCTGCTGAACCCTGGGGCGTGAGTCTGCTCACATGCAGGCTCAGCATCATTCCTGTGGGCTCTCTCCCTCTGATTTTGAGTGCCATCCCCCTGTTTTCATTCCTCCTCCCAGGTTCTCTTCCCTCGCTGGCCTCTGCATGGAGAGAGACCACATGAAAGACCTCAGAAGATACCTGGTCCTTAAATACATCCAGTACCTGGTCCTGTCGTCTTCAAACGCCATCAGCACCTGCCTGGGTCTGCTGGGCAGTCTGTACTCCATCCTCCTCCTGCAGTCCTCCAGGGTGTCAGCCAAGTCCACCGCAGTCTTCATCTCCAGCCTGGCAAAGGCAGACAGCTTGGTTGCCCTCACCCTTCTCTCCGAAGCCCTGGTGTGGTCCTCAGGTGCCAGGCACTGGCCCCCAGCACTGCCCCCGGCCCTGCTGCAGCACCTGCTCGCCGCCAACGCACACATCAGCTGCCTGCTGCTGAGCTGCGTGGCCCTGGAGGCATACCTCATCACCTTCCTCCCCGCAGAGTCCCGCCGCTTGCGGAGCGTGAGGACCGCCAGGCTGGTGTCCAGAGTCATCTGGACCCTGGTGGCCGCGGAGCGCGTCCTCTTCCAGGCGGATGACCTCCTCGTGGCCAGCGGCGCTGGCCTTGGGTGGTCCCGTGTCTCGGGCGCCGTTGTAGGTCTCCTCAGGTCTCTCAGCTGCTTCCTGGGGGTTCTTCTGAGGATTGGCAATGTTTACATCTACTACAAGATATTCTTCAGCGTGTCCAGCAGATCGACGCTCAAATCCAGGTAGCACCCTGTCTGCAGCTGCCCGGTGCCCAACCCTGGTCCCCACCACAGGCAAAGGATGAGGACAGGCAGGAGAGGGTCCAGGGAGTGATCTGAGGGTGCAAGAGCTGCCGTATCAAGGCTGAGAAGGGTCAGCCTTGTGAGGAGATGGCTCGGGGGGGACCTCACCATCACCTCGCAGCGCCTACAGGGTGTCTGGCAGGGAGAAGGTGACTGCTTTCCACAGGAGTTCCCTGGAAAGGAGAAGGGGTGACGGGGGTCAGTTACTCCTGGGGAGATTCCCCCTGCAGTCCAGGAGAGAGCTCTTCCCCATGAGAGCCACTGGAGTCACCTCCCCAGGGAAGGGGTGGATGGCCCTGCATGGGACAGTGCTCAGACCCAGCTGAGCTCCACTCTGCTTTCAGCTGGAGACCTTGGACTGGATGAGCCCTGAGGTCCAACCCCGGCTCCTATGAATTCCCTGGGGGATCAGCGCTGCACTGGGACCCAGACACCTCAAGGCAACCTCAGGCTGTTGGCTTGAGAACTGCTCAACCAGCAGGACCAAGGGGGAGGGTGGTCAAACCCTCCTGGTTTCTGATGTCTTGGTTGCTCTGAGGAGGACTTGGGGCTCTGGGAGAAGTGAATCATTCCAGGCCACCCCCTGAACTGGTGACTAAAGGGAGCTGGGACTCTCCCAGGGAGCAAGATGGGAGCTTGAGAGCTGCTTCTCCCCCGTGAGTGACTCATTGCCACCGCATGGACCAGCTAATCTTAGTGGAGACCACGGCCAGAGGGATGGCAGGGGGTGGCAGTGCCACCCAGCAAAGGTGAATCAGAGAACCAGAGACACCTCCAGATCATCACATCCAACCCTCTGCCCTGCAACCCCAACCGCTGAAGCACCCCCAGACACGACAGCCTGCACCAGTAAAGCACCCCGTGCCACCCCTTCCCTGAGCAGCCTGAGAATCGATGGGGGGTGCCAGCTCCCTGCAGCCAGGCTCAACCCACCCTGCATCCCAGAATATTGCCCTGTGCTCTTCACAAGTGACCTGCTGGAGGGCAAGGGACCTGGGGGTCCTGGTGGCCAGCAGGATGGCAAGGAGCAAGCAGTGGGCTCTGGTGGCCAATGGCATCCTGGGGGGGGATCAGAACGGGGTGGTTAGGAGATCGAGAGGGGTTCTCCTTCCCTTCTACTCTGCCCTGGGGAGACTGCAGCTGGAGCACTGTGACTGGTCCTGGGCCCCTCAGCTCCAGGAGGACACAGAGCTGCTGGAGGGTGTCCAGCACAGAGCAACGAAGAGGATGAAGGAAGGAGAGCAGCTCCCTGCTGAGGAGAGGCTGAGGGAGCTGGGGCTCTGGAGCTGGGAGAAGAGGAGGCTGAGGGGGGACCTCATTGCTGTCTCTCAGTCTGTGAGGGGTGGGTGTCAGGAGGATGGAGCCAGGCTCTGCTCAAGGGCATCTGGGGACAGGACAAGGGGCACTGGGTGCCAGCTGGAACAGAGGAGGGTCCCTCTCAATCTCAGCAGGACCTTCTTCCCAGGGAGGGTCCCGGAGCCCTGGAAGGGGCTGCCCAGGGGGGCTGTGGAGTCTCCTTCCCTGCAGACGTTCCAGCCCCGCCTGGCTGTGTTCCTGTGCCACTGGGTCTGGGTGACCCTGCTGTGGCAGGGGGATTGGACTGGATGATCTTCCCAGCTCCCTTCCCACCCTAAGGACTCAGTGAGGTCTGCAGCCTGCTTTATCTCTGAATGAAGCTGAAAAGTCCTCCCCCCTCTGACACAGCTGGAGGCGCAGAGGTTCCCCAGTTGCATCACACCGCTCCCCACAGATAAGAGCGATGCGAAGGGAGACGTCGACGTCAGCTCTGAGGAGCCAAGATCTGCAGCCGATGACCTTATGGCTGGTGAGAGTCTGATTGGTGAGCGTGTGAGTCCTTACGCAGGGGAGGAGGACATGGAGAAACCCCAAAGGGCACCGAGGTGCTGCCGAGCCCCTGTATCTCCTGCCCTAAATCTAAGCCAGCTGGCTTTTCGGGTGGTGCTGGCCCCCCACCCACTACGTCTGGCCACCCTCTCCAGCGCAAAGGAAACCAACCTTCCACAGGATGACAGTGCTGATAAACACAGAGCATCTCTGCTGCCCTGTCAGCGAAAACCCACGGGGAGCTGGAGGGAGGGCCCTGAGGATGAAGGGGGCACCTTCTGAGGAGGGGTTGGGATACCCAGGGCTTTTCAGCTTGGAGGAGAGGAGACTGCGAGGGGTTAATCGCTGTCTATGGATCCAGGAGGGCTGGGTGTCAAGAAGAAAGAGACAATCTCTTTTGTGATAGGACAGGGGGCACGGGGTGTCAGCTGGGACAGAGGAGGTTCCACATCAAGAAGAGGAGAAAGCCCTTCCCAGTGAGTGTGCCGGAGCCCTGGAAGGGGCTGCCCAGGGGACTTGTAGAGCATCCTCCTCTGCAGACTGTCCAGATCCATCTGGATGGCTTCCTGTGTGTTCTGCTCGAGCAGGGGGGGTTGGACTCGGTGACCTCTGGAGGTCCCTTCCAATCCCTAAGGATCTGTGTGTCTGTGTAACACAGAGCCCAGGCTGAGCAGCGTTGGCTCTCTCTCAGCCATGAAGGCAGGATCAGAACCGTCTCAGACCGTTGCTGAGGAGCCTCTTTCAACAGCAGCCTGAGCCTCATGCAGGGATCCGTCTCCTGGGAAGGAAACAGTTGAGAGAGAGAAGTCTTCTCCTGCAGCTGGGTCCTGACGGAGGGGTTGGACCAGCTGATCCCTAGAGGTCCCTTCCAGACTCTAAGTCTGCAATCTTTTAGACACCCATCCTCTGAATTATAGAGTCATAGAGTCAAAGATTCATAGAGTCAGAGAATCATAGAACCATAGAGTCATAGAGTCAGAGAATCAGTCATTGTCATAGAGTCAAAGATTCATAGAGTCATAGAATCATAGAGTCATAGAATCATAGAAACATAGAATCCATCATAGATTATAGAGTCACAGAATCAGAGTCACAGAATCATAGTCACAGAGTCACAGAATCCTAGAATCATAGAGTCACAGAATCATAGAGTCACAGAATCATAGAGTCATAAAATCATGGAGTTGTGGAATCATAGAATCCAAGAATCATAGAGTCAAGGAATCCTAAAATCATATAGGCATAAAATCATGGAGTCATAGAATCATAGCATCTGAGAATCATAGAGTCATAGAGTCATAGAGTCATAGAGTCATAGAGTCATAGAGTCATAGAGTCATAGAGTCATAGAGTCATAGAGTCATAGAGTCATAGAGTCATAGAGTCATAGAGTCATAGAGTCATAGAGTCATAGAGTCATAGAGTCATAGAGTCATAGAGTCATAGAGTCATAGAGTCATAGAGTCATAGAGTCATAGAGTCATAGAGTCATAGAGTCATAGAGTCATAGAGTCATAGAGTCATAGAGTCATAGAGTCATAGAGTCATAGAGTCATAGAGTCATAGAGTCATAGAGTCATAGAGTCATAGAGTCATAGAGCCATAAAATGATAGAATCTGAGAGTCATAGAGTCACAGAATCATAGAGTCATAAAATCATGGAGTTGTGGAATCATAGAATCTGAGAATCATAGAGTCCTAGAATCCTAGAGACACAGAATCATAGTCATAGAGTCATAGAGTCACAGAATCAGAGTCATAGAGTCATAGAGTCATAGAGTCATAGAGTCATAGAGTCATAGAGTCATAGAGTCATAGAGTCATAGAGTCATAGAGTCATAGAGTCATAGAGTCATAGAGTCATAGAGTCATAGAGTCATAGAGTCATAGAGTCATAGAGTCATAGAGCCATAAAATGATAGAATCTGAGAGTCATAGAGTCACAGAATCATAGACTCATTGAGACACAGAATCCTGGAATCATAGAGTCATAGAATCCAGAGTCATAGAACCATAGAGTCATAGAATAGTTTCATCTGGAAAAGACCTTCAAGATCACGAAGTCCAGCCTTCTCCTTCCCAAGAGGACTTTCGTTTAGACCCCACACAACGCGCACGAGCGGGCTGAACCCAAGGGCTGGGTTTGCTCCCTGCCAGGGCTGAGCCAGAGGCCATGGAGTTGTCCTGGAAAACACTGCTGTTTTCTCACCAACGCCTCGACGTTTGGGAAAACAAGGAGGGGTCAGCTTCCTTCCAGCTGATCCTGGCTCCGGCTGCTGTAATCCTCAGCAGCGTCCCCAGATGACATTCAAAACAGTGCCGAGGGTGTTCTACCCTGCCTTCGGGGCTGTTGGCCTCGCACGCTCCTTCCTGCCAGCGGTCTCATTTCTGAACACCCTCCAGGGCTCTCGTTTGCACATCGTGCCCTCTGCTGGGAAAACAACCGCTCAGGCCAGTCAGAGAGGAAGTGCAGTTTGCTGATGCTGGGAGGAGGCAGCACGTCCCATCCAGCATCCCACAGCACATCCCATCCAGCATCCCACAGCTCATCCCATCCAGCATCCCACAGCTCATCCCATCCAGCATCCCACAGCACATCCCATCCAGCATCCCACAGCAGGACCCAACCAGCATCCCACAGCAGGTCCCATCCAGCATCCCACAGCACATCCCATCCAGCATCCCACAGCTCATCCCATCCAGCATCCCACAGCTCATCCCATCCAGCATCCCACAGCACATCCCATCCAGCATCCCACAGC
>VZRI01008799.1:0-29215 GCA_013397515.1 Upupa epops | reverse complement strand
CCCCCCCCATCTTCACTTTGACCTCTGCTCCAGAAGGTATAGTGTTTGGCTGGCTGATAAGGTCTGCCCTAATCAGGCAGGAGGGTGAGTAACCCAAGTGGAGCTGTAATTCCAGTAGGTGTGCATGTAGGTCACCCATAGAGACATGACAGACACAACCTGTGAGGCAATACTGGTCATCAATAAATCTAGGAAAGTGCCTGCAACTAGAGGAAAAAATCTTTTCAGAAGTGGTCCCCAAAGCATGATGGGCCCATGACTGGTAAAGCATTTGAAGATTGTGGTTGATGTTGTTCATGTGATATTATGGAATGCCTTTCTCCAGAGCTTTTTTTTTTTTTTAAATGACTAGTAGTGATAAGGTGTCAATCATTTTTTTAATGTTTTAACTATTAACTTGTGCTCTTCTCACTGTAGGAATTGTGTTGGTCCTGTCTGTCATGGCATTCTTTTCCACTTCAAAAGCTATAACAATGCCCTCTCTGCTGTGTAAAGGCCTTCATTAAATTATACCATGTGAATGATACCAACTTCTTAATTTTCCATGTCATTAGACAAACAGCAGTGGTGATAGCACCACATTATTTCCATTCAGAAAGGGAATAAAATTTAACTACTAGTGTCAATTCCTGCAGCACTGTGGCTATTCTTCAAAGACCTTCTTTCTAAGATAGCAGATAGCAGAAAACACTAATTTGATCTCTCATTTGTTTTGGCCTTTATTTTCCTGTAGAGCCTACTAAATCATACCTAGTCAAGGAATAATATACTAATGCTTCTCTCATAACTCATATATACCACGAAGGTCCTAGAAATACATTAGCTTAATCACTAAACCTCTGAGATAATTTATGTAACTGGGATAATTTCACAGGAAAGCCAATATAAGTAAGTAAGTAGTAAATACATGGACAAAAGTAAAATTTTCATTGAAACTATTTTTGCCCTCATGTTATTCAGGTGCCAAGTTTTATGCTAGCCTCAGAGCTGAAAGGTTTATCTTAATGTGTAGGGATCCATCATTATATGATGTTCAAAAGACTGATACACATTAGAAAACCTTTGGGCACTTCAGTGTGAAAGGGATGTTTTATTGAAAGGATGGGCTATTACTGAGAACAGTGACTTCGTTTGTATGTTTGAATGTGACATGTTTCTCTGGTGCTGCTGGCCTATGTTGGTCAGAAACGATACAACAATATTTTTTTCATAAATGTGCATCTAAGCCAATAAAAGAACATTGCCAGGTTTTAAGTGGTCATTTGTGGGCCTTTTGTAGTTCACAAAAGTTCACAGCTATTTTTTTCAATGATGTTCTAAGAAACTGTTACCATAATTCCATTTGGAATCCATGATTTTGAGGAAATGTTTATTCTCTTAACATGGTTATAGAACCAGCCAAATCTGTCTCAGTGTGTGTCAATATGTAGATAGGTGGGGAGAATTATTTTTTACTAGGAAAGTTTTAAATGCTTAAAAGCTCAACCATTTCAGTTGTCCCTGAAAACCCTGACAAGGCAGAAGATACCAGATGATCAGTAGCACCCCGTGTTCTCCTCCCTGCAATGCAGTTTTGCTCAAGTTGTGAGGATAGCCTGAGTGTCTGCAGACTGTGCTCAGAGGAGCACTGCTACTAAGGTGGCGCTCCAGGGAAGCAAAGCAGTAGTAAGCTTCTTCCTCCATGTTACACAACTAAAGAGAAGACTTCTGATCCCACCAATCTTCCAATGAATGAGCAGTTCCTTCAAATGCTATTCAAGAACGATCACTTCTTGCACTAAAGAGTTATAGAAGAGAACTGCATGTGCCTCAGAAAACAGAGGCAATTAAAGCAGCTTTTGTAGTTTTCGGTGAGGGTTATCTTTCAATGCAGGATGAACCATATTCTTTTTTCCTCTGCTAATTATTTTCATTAGATGTTTTGACTCTTCCTGAGAGCTTTTAATAATTGCTTCAGAGCAAAATGTGTAAAACAGAAAATTATTTATGGCACTGATTAGAACCACAGAATACTAATATGGGTAGTCAGGAATAATTTACCATAGCAGGAAAAGCATTATTTAATTGTTTAATACAGAAGTTTAATTGTGCTTGCATATAATTATCATGTAAATATCACTGTGATCACTTTAAGAGGTTATTTCTTAGTATGCCAAAATTCTGAAGCAATATGAAAAGAATTAATTTTTTTCTTGCCTTCCTTCACAAGTCTCTCAAGTGCACTATATGTTTTAACTTAAACCAAAATATAGCCAAAGGCAGACAGGAGTTCCAACAGTGACCGGTGTAATACTCACTGCTTTTAATTACTGTAACAATAAATCACACAGGAATGTCCTCCAGGAACTAAATGATTTTCTAAAAACATTTGAGAATATTTTTGAAATTCAATTAATTGAAGGCACCAGATAAAAGGTACACATTCTTAATGGCTATAAAATAACCCTGAGGGATGTAACTGAGCTCCAAGCTTAACTTCAAAGTGTGACAGAAATACTTACTGTATTACTTTAAAAGTATTCAGATCAATGAATCAGTTAAAATTACTTATACATTTACCAACCTTTTCATTTTCTTTCTGAATATGATAGAAAGAATTGCTCTCATTTCCCAGGATACAAAAAACAGTTGAGACTTGTAAAAGAAATTGTAATTAAAGCCAGCCTTCAGTCAAAATTGGGATTACGAGTTTTTGGTTGACACAAGATAAAGGGGCCAGTGAAACATAAAAGTAGCTTGACAAAACATAAATTTAGACATTTTATACAGAAATTTAACTGGTTTGTGGGGATATTTCAAGCTCTGAGATTAACTCTGATCTTGTTAAAGCCAGTAAGCATTTTTTAATTTAATTCAGTAGAAGCAGAATATCACCCTGCAATGGGTATTTTGTAGTGCTGTGTACCTCACTGGCTATCTGATTGTGGGCCAAATAAGGTGGTTTTTTTTGTTGTTTATCTGTGTTTGGACTAAGCATGGTGATCTGAACACCCACATGGCTTTGGAAGGTGTCAAACATCTCAGTCACAGCATGCCTTCAGCCTTAGCTGGTAGTTGTCTGAAGTAGTATGCTGGCTAATGATCATTAGGATTCAACTCTATGAGCAAATACCTTGGTATCTGGCCTTAGTTTAAGAGTAAACAGAGGTTGTTTTAAAATAAAAGTGTTTAAACCATCACCATTTTCTGATTTGCAAGGTGATTTCATAACCCAATGTGACTGAACAGCAAGAAAGTGTTAAGAAACATGTAGAAGTTGAACTGTTGCTACCAGCTGACTTTTTAGTAGAGGTACTCCATTCTGAGTAGCCATTTCTTCCCCTCTGCAATCATTATAGCTGTGTTCCTGATTGTGCCTGGGCTATGAAAGCAGATCATGAACCCACAGTCATGATCCATGCCTACTGAGAAGATAAGGGTTATCTTCTAATCTTTGCAAATGGGCTGCTTATTACAAATATTTATATATTAAGTGGCATATGTATTAGTTTTCAGTGCATAAAATTTAGATACAGTGGAACCAGAATTAAGCTCACATGAACATCTGTGCACATCTGTGTCTGTGTACTGGTACTTGCACATGGATGCGTGTACACACAAAGGAAAAGAGTGCAGAGTAATGTCTGAACTGTATGAAGGGACTATATCCCAAAAGAAGACTGAAAAATACCATACACATGACTAATTGCAGTATTTTTTAATGGCTACCTTTTTTCAATACTCACTGATAATTTTCTTAGGTGCATGTTAAAGTTTTCTGGTGTTTGAAATGTATTAAACACAGACAGTAAATAATTACTATAATATTGTGGAGATAAATGCATCTTTATATTTTCTATTCCTTTTCCTTGGTCATTCAAAACCATAAACCCCATAAGAATACTTAATACTTACATTATTTAATGAATATGTAATAATTTTTGCAGTAAATCTGCACCTTGTAGGTATGAGGTGGTGCTGGAGTCACTGAGCATTTGAAAAATCAACAGCAGATTGTAGCTGAAAAATACGGTTACTGACAACACATCTGTTATAGAATAGTTATTTTAAAACTATGTGTAATAAATAAACATACACTAAAACCATCAATACATCTCTGGTTTCATCAGATGACTGCTTATTAAGGGCAATCATCTAAATATGACACTCTTTAAATCTGGGACTGTAGACTGCCAAAGACAGCTTGAATATGATGGGCAAATACCAATCATATTTACAATAGACTCACATTCACTATATCGGCACCTGAGAACTGCAGCCAGATTCACATCAATTCTGTATAAACTAATCCTGAACTATCTACTAAATGTTCATTCCACTGATTACTCAAATCCACCATTTGCAAGCAATTAAAGGCTCTCTTACACAGTTAAGAGATCTTTTTCAAGAATAGCTGGGGTGTTGTCTCATAGTTGTTTGATAAAGGAAAACAGTAATTTAAGAGCATTTATTTTCATAAATTCAGAGAAACTGTAGCATATTTTTGCATTTCCCCCTCTTCTTTTTTTAAAAAAATATTAATAAATTTGTGAACTAAAAAAAATATTCCTCTCTTTCATTTTTTAACCTGTGGTGAAATGGTAGCTGTGCAGTAACACAGAAGAGCTGAAGTAAAAAAACAAGCCAGAATATTGGCTTCTGATTAAAGCTGGGTAAACACAGGATAACTTGTCTAGAAATGAGAAAAAATCCATTGAAAATACCTGTCAGAAAATGTCAAATATGATCCACAAAGGAAAAGCATTTCTTCTTAAGTCTCATTTTTAGGTTTGCAAAAAGTCTGTGCAGTAACGACATAAAATCATAGAATCATTAGGGATCGTAAGGGACCTCAAAATATCATCTAGTCCAATCCCCCTACCACAACAGGATCACCTACACCAAGTCACACAGGAAGACATCCAGGTAGGTCTTGGATGTCTCCAGACAAGGAGACTCCACAAACCCCCCGGACAGCCTGTTTCAATGCTCCGTTACCCTCCCTGTGAAGAAGTTCCTTCTGATATTTATATGGAACCTCCTATGTTCCACCTTGCACCCATTGCTCCNCCCACAACTGGGCACAATACTCCAGATGTGATCTCACCAGTGCAGAGGAGAGGGGGAGAAGAAACTATCTGCTAACCACTCCCCTTCTGATGCACCCCAGGATGCTGTTGGCCCTTTTGGCTACAAGAGCACATTGCTGGCTTACAGTCATCCTGCTGTCCACTAGGACCCCCAGGTCCCTTTCTTCTACACTGCTCTCCAACAGGTCAGTCCCCAACCTATACTGGTACCTGGGGTTGTTCTTGCCTAGATGCAAGACTACACTTCCCCTTGTTGTACCTCATTCAATTTCTCTCTGCCTAGCTCTCTAGCCTGCCCAGGTGTTGCTGAATGGCAGCACAGTCTGCTGTGGTGTTGGTGACACCAACCGGTTTTGTGTCATCACCAAACTTGCTGACAGTGCCCTCTAATCCCTCATCCAAGTCATTAATGAATAGATGGAATAGAACTGGTCCCAGTATTGATCCTTGGGGGACTCCACTAGATACAGGCCTTCAACTAGACTGTGTCCTACTAACCACTACTCTCTGGCTTGTATCCTGCAGCCAGTTCACAATCATCCAGTCCACACTGCCTCAGTTTATCTGTGAGGATGCTATGTGAGACTGCGTCAAATGCCTTACTGAAGTCAAAATAGACATCCACTGTTCTGCCATCATCTATCTGCTTGGTTATGCCCTCATAAAAGGCTATCAGGTTGGTCAAGCATGACTTCCCCTTGGTGAAGCCATACTGACTGTCCCTAATGACCCTCTTGTCCTTGATGTGCCTAGAGACAGTTTCCATAAGGTTTACCATAAAGTGCTATGTTTCATGTCCAGTTAACATTCATCCTCTGCTAAGCATCTGATTTCATAGCAGGTAGAGCTGTCAGTCCTAAGGATGCAGACAGTGGGAGCTGAAGGGTATCTGCAAAGGCCTCATTAATGTTGAAGGAAGAGCCTTTCTTGGGATGATGGTTCAATTTTTGCCTTTGCCCATATCCAGAGGTAACTGTGGGAGATAGATAAAGAGCAGATTCTGTGCCCACAGAATGTGTCCTGTTTGACATTTCAAGCCTTGTGCAAGGCTGCCAGCTATGTCTTTTCCCATGCCAGCCTATTTTTCAGGTGGAAGTGAACAAGAATTAGGGTAAAAGTTGCTTATCCAGGAAGAAAGAAAATGTCAGCACCACACTCAAAACCATCATGGTAGGGGATACAGCAGAGCCTGTGATGACACTAGTGAAGCTGGTTACTGCAGCTGATTGTGCATCATCTAGACGAAATTTCATCCAAGGCAACACCACGGTGCCAAAGGTCAATGACAGCCCATGGCAGCACAGCCATTCCCAGATAATCCAGCTCTCACACAAGCTGTGAAAAGACATCTATTCCAAGTGTGGCCAGCTGGTCATGCCAGCTGCTGCTGAGTTGATTGAAGAAGGCTGAGTGGGACAAGTGTGAGAAAATCTGTTCCTTTCCAACATTACCCCTAGTTTGCCTTGACTCAACAGCAGAGTGAGAATGCTGTTTGCTTTCAGTTTTGCACCATACTTTCTTTACCAAAAGGCAGTTAGGTGCTTTACACTTGTATAAAATAAGATCTGATTCTGTCAGCTCCTGGGCCTCAAACAGTGCTTCCCAGGCTTGCTGAGTGTACAGGAGAACTTGCTGAAAGTGGAGATCCCAACTGACTGCTCTCTCACGAAACTTATAGTTGAAACAAAGCATAATGGAGTCATCTAGATGACAAAGATTCCATAAATGTAAGTAAGGCTTTTGAAATGGAACTTTTCTTATTTTAAATACTTTACATGAATTCAACTACTGGGAAAAGGCAGGTGGAATTATAGCAGTCAATCCTATGAGCACAGAGGGTTGCAGAAAGAATGGGAGGACATCTTGTTCCCCTGGATCAAGTTATACTGTTCCTAAATAGCTTTCTTGGAGCAAGCAGGGAGTCATGTGACTGGAATTGTTTACCCTTGTTTGAGAAAAGAAACAAAATCAAAGACTTTTTTGGCCAACTTAATGTAATAAACTTTCTGTAAGTGGTTCAGGTTCTGTGTAAGTAATAAATCTGATTTTTTTTCTCTACTGGATTTAACTTCATAAATAGTGTTGCAGTAGATGAAATGAGTAAAATGATATTGTAAAATGGCCTGCTCCAAACCACTTTTAAAGGTACAAGTAGAAGTCCAGCTTTTATATTTAAGATCTTAGAAGCTTCATTTAGTGAGCTTGTAGAAAATGAAGCTAATTTTATGGGTAAATAAATAAATGGGTAAATAAATAATTTTTCCTCTGACGTTTGCTGCCCCCAAGATTAGTAAATGTATAAACCATTATGAGCCAGCTGCTGAACCTGAGCCGTTATAAGAGAGAATTTTTCAATCTTTCCCCATGGCAGCTGGTACCAGTCAATATTAGGATACTTGATAGATAGACTGTAGTTCTGTTTCAGAATAGCCATTCCCATTTTTTTTTTTCCAGATCCAGCTTTTCTTTCTCCTCCCTTGACTGTCTAAATTATCCAGGATATTTAAACCAACATGATGCTCACTGACTTATTTTTAAAAATTTAAATGAAGACAGATTTTTTTACTTTGTTAACCAGTTTAGAGGAAAATGTCCTTCTGGCACCATTATGTCCTTGAGAATCTGACAGTGTTAATTCTTTCATTAGTTGTTGAACCAAACCAGGAATCAAAATGCATATTTAGAGACCTGAGTAATTTTTTCAGAATTTCTGAGAATCAGCAGCTTCTGCTCTGGTCAGTGGCAGCCAATACTCAGTGTCAATTTGAGCAGTTTGACTAGGTTAGTTTCTGGAGAAGGCTCTTTACTCTTTCACGTATAGGACATAATATCCTGGAGATTATATATATAGACTTCATCTAGATGATTCTGCTGTGGCAGGGGGATTGGACTAGATGATCTTGTGAGGTCCCTTCCAAACCCTAATGATTCTATGATTCTATATATCAAGGGATGGATTTAATTTCCTCATGCCAATGTTGGTGGAAAAGAAAGCATAATGTCACATTTAGGAAAGAATTTCTTTTAGAGATTTAAGAGTTATAAAAGTAAAGAATTATATTGTGACTAAGACAGTAGATTTAGAAACAACATCTCTTGCAGCATATTTCCCTGATGCATTTAAGTCAGATAAATTTGTGACAAAAGATTAAGCTCTAAAGGTACAGGATAGGAACCTCAACTCATCTTCTCTGAGTCAGACTGAACATGTGTTAATGATGCCCCTCAATCAACATATTCAGATTTCCAAAGGGAAAATATAACTATACTTTTCTTTTCTTTTATCAGATTTGAAACCTTAAAAGTAGGGGTATAACAAAACTTGTCCTTTCAGGGAACTTTTCACTTAAATCTACATAAACACAGTCTGATTTCAACAGTTACATTGAGTGCAGCAACACTCTTTGGATGCCCACTGGGCTTGAACAAGGGTGGAAGAAAAATAGAGTGGAGAGGTATGTGCCGGAAAGGTTCTTTTCTCTGAAATACACATATAATTGAGACATTTCAAACAAGTATAAGTACATATGGATACACATACACACACACTTATTTAAACAAGGAGAAACCTATTGTCTACCCCGTCTTTAAAAATACTGATCTAAAATTTCTAGAATGTAACTGGTTCAGAAACAATTTTAATGAATTAACTTTTAATGAAAAATCTCAGAAAACTATCATGTTTCTTTAAAAAACAGTCTGCCCTAAACTGATAAAAGCCAGAAACTGGATCCTTGTGTCTTCTAACACTTGATGCCTCTACAGTTAAATCTTCTAAATCTTTGTATCTTTGTTGCTAATCTGAATCCAATACTTTAGACAAAGATCTGTTTGTCCACTTCAGAATTAATGGAGAACTCCTAGAGGAGAGTTTAAGAAAAATCTCTTGAATATTTACTACAACCTAGTATTTTTTTGGGTTTTGTTTTTAATGTAAGTGATAGTAGCATGGAATATATTTATCCAGATCTAGCTAACAGATCTGGTAGAGGACAGTTCTGACAACTTGCACTTGCATCATATTATTATACCCAGGGTTTGTGTATGTCAAAGCTTACTCTCAACTGCTTACCCAGGTGTTGTTATGGGTCATTTGGTTACGTAGTCTGTGGGCATGAGACCTTAATTTCTCTAAACACAGACATACAGTTTTACAGATTCACCTTTTTTTAATATGGAGAAATACTTATTTCCAAGTCTGCTTCTTAAATTTCCTTCTTGTATATTCTTGATATGTTTCAAGGTCATGTATTACATTACAGCACATGTAATTTTCACATTATTGTTTAATCATTTGCATGTTTACTGATAGGTGTTTTAAACTGCTTTTGCAAATTCAGATTGTATGTTACTATAAGTTGCAAGAGAAAAATCTTGAGCTAACTTTAAATTAATTTACATGTCAATTGCCACTCTCTGGAAATTCTCCAGAACAATACCTAATATCATATGATGATTGCATTTACAGCATTTCAACACCAAGAATATTTGATTCCTAAGAATCTAGATCATTATATGGTCTTCTGGAAAAGAGCATATTCAGTTCCACTGCTGCAATAAGGCTTGTCCGGAGCTGTTAATGTCGAAAGGAACAGAAAGTTGTCTAATAAGACTTTGATAAGAATTTTTGATTTCCCAAAACTGCCCTCTCCATTGTGATAGGAACACTACATCCTACTTCATGCAGTTAAGGAATGTTCTGTTACTGTAGATCATTCTTCTGATCAGCAGACAGACCGTGCAAGAAAGCTTTCTTTTTCACCAGGGTCTGTAGGTTCCTTACAATTCTAAAGAACCGCTGAATTAACTTTTTCTTGTTTACCATCCCCTTCTTGGTCAGGAGGTACCTGTTCTTTCTTTGAAAGTCTTGGTCATGATTCTGAGGTTTTTATGTCATTTGAAAACACTACACTGAAAATAGTTTTTTAGCATTTGGGCCTCCTGGTTGAGCTTTTGTTACAGTCTCTTCTCATGGTTTGAAAAAGATTTAATATGCTGGTATTTTTAGACAAAAAAGTCACTGTAGTTATCATCTTGGAAGCACAGAGGTGAAGCTTCTCTCTTGGCTACTTTATTTCAAGCAGAATGTACAGACGTTTCAATGCACTGTAGACCAGCAACCTCACAATAACAAGAAATGTCATTTCCCTGCTATGTGAAAGTTCCAATACTTGCTCAAACGACATGCCTTTGCTTAGCCTGAAGGTGTCAGGATTTACAGTGCACCCTTCTCTTCTGTGAAGAATCTTTTCTTTTAGGTTATGAAACAGCTGGGAAAAATACATTTAGAAATTGCCTTTGATTTACTTTCTCTGGGAACTGTTTCGGAGTGCAAGATTTATTTCTTCAATTGCTTCTGAATATTTTTGGAGAAATTTCTTTTCTTTCCAAGGTGACTTTCTGTGAGGCATTTTAAGAGGTGGCTACTAAATTATGTATAAACATTGCATTGTTTTCTGCTTTACACTCAAGCATGTATGCGCTATTCTACAAAAAATTCATTTTCTTGTTACATAAAGGGGATATTTGCTTTCTGTATGGCTGCCTTGCTATTCATTGCTGTAGTAGCTTAATGTAAAAGATTTCACTGTCTAATTTATTAAGACACTTGTTTGATGCATTTAATTTGATATCTGCCTATGGGAAAGACATGAGTTGTATTTTTTGGAGACTGGAAAGGTAAGAGAAATTTTTTATAAAGAAGGTGGCTTATTAATCGTTCTTGTCATTACCTCCTACATTCTAGTCTACATCCCCTCCTGCCTCCATTTCTTCTTCAGACCAGATAGTTGTGTTTGGGCCTTGTGGTTTGAAGATGGCCTTTGTAAACTTGTTCTGGGTAGACCTTGGTACCTCAGAGTCATTTGTACTCCTTGTCTCCAGACTATGTCACAGTTATTTAACTAATGTGAGAAATAAGCAATTGTGGACTTTGGAAAAGAGGAGGAGATTATGATAGTAGTAAATAATAAGTAGTAAATAATTCTTTCCACAGAAAACTGGTTATGCAGTTCTGTGAAAAGGACTTAGAGTTAACTCAGTGAGTCACACATTTGTTTACCTTCAAGTAAAATCATATCTCTAGAGCCAGCCAATTTTTATACTGATGTGTAGAAGAACTGTTCTGTGTGGCAATGTGATGGATAACTTCATTATACAACTTAAGAAGCTATTCTTCCCTTTCTTGTACCTTTTCAGACTCTAGTTAATCACCTCACCCTGGTTAAACCAACTGACTACTTAAGCATTAAAAGTATGCAGAATTAAAGTTTTATTGCATGCAGCCCTTTCCATGTGCTAAACAGCCTTGTTTAAATGATACTGACTTCTCCATCTGATATGTTTAATACAATTCCCAATCAGAGGACCTGAGTCATGTTCTCAGCTTCCAATCCTTCTCCATCTTTTCTCATGATAATATAAAGATCTCTGTCCTGGGCTGTCCCTCTCTTTAACAGTGGCAGATACTGACTGCTGACTTTATATGAACAGGAGGAGGTTACAGAGATTTTTTTCCCCAATAGTCTGTCATCCAACATCAGTGGTTCAAGAACTTTCTCAGTCCAAGATGATGAAGACCTGATTATTGGTTACCAGATTTCATCATGATCCTGATCTCTGGGACAACATCTTGCTCAGCCTCAACCTGTCCCCAAGAAGGTGCCCTGAATGTTGCTTCTTGTCCATTGTATCTAGTGGACAATGACTTTGATGTTTCCTTAACCTTGCTGTGTACCTTTTCTATCTTTCTGAGTTGGAGGACAGAATCTGACCTGTACGCAATATTCAGCTTATTGGTTTCTTTTAGATTTGTACAGTGACATAATGAGATTTTTTTTTTATTTTTTTCAAAAAGTGTTTGTTTCTTGAAACACTTTAATAATAATGATTTTAAGCTTGTAGTTTCATAAAAACTGGGTGAAAATGGTTTTCATCCCTGGGGTCTAAATCATGTACAACCCTTTTACAGAAATTGCTGCAATTTTTAATAAAAAGTGTATCTGTTTGAGAGGCTGTTCCCAACCACTGGGAACACCAGGCTTCCTTGTTTTTTGAAGTCTTCATTAGAGTACAGATTTATAGCTGTAAGACCTTATCTGCCCTTCTTAGAGATAGATGGATTGTCCTGTTGCAAGACTTTACAGGGTAAAACTCACTGTACTTTCTCTTTGTAAGCAATGTTTATAATCTCCCTCTAAATTCAGGAGTTCTGTTACTGAACAACAAGAACAGCACTGAAGTACTATTTTGAGGAGGTTGTTAGAAGACTTTTTTTAAGTTGGAACATTTTTCCTCAAAGCTCTCATATGAATACAATTTGAAAAAAGAAAACCAGTATGACATCACATTCTGACACCATCAGTCATTTGCTGTGGAAATTGAGATACCTTCAGGATTTGAGAGAGCTCAAAGCCTGCCTGCACATGGGACTTGCACAAACAGCTGAAGATTTGCGATGTGAGCAATAAGCACTTTCAGGAAAAGACCGATTACAAATCAAACTGTAAAAGACTGTGGATAGAAAAAGAGAAAATGCTGATCACCAAAGGGAAGCAACTAGAATAGAAACACCGGTAGAATAGTTTTATGAAACACTTTTATTGGAAAAATAGACATGAAATTCTTTTGCCTGAAACTTGTTCTCACTTTTCAAATTCTGAGCAGCCTTGTAAATGAAATTTTAAAAACATAACAGGCCTAACAAGAGATCAAAAGTCTATCCATAGCTTGTTCCTGAGAGGTTCATAGAGGATGCCTGTGTTAAAATGCAACAATAGAGTGATGTTCTTGCAAGATCCTGTATGTGATAAAGGTAATTCCTCTGTGTTTAGTAGTCCCCAGCTTTTTTATTTTTGCATTCATTTTTTCTGATTCCTTTCTGACTTACATTTCAGAATTTGCAGAATCCTGTGACAAAGAATCTCAGCACTTTTGTGCTCACTGTGCAAACTACTACCTTTTGCTTGTTTTGAACTTGCCACATGCTGATTTCATGCTGCGATTCTTGCCTTGCTGACATTCATTGGAGTAGAACACTCCATATCAAATCATAAAAGTATGGAGATTACTGTAACAGGACAAATCAAGATGGTAATGAATTTCCTGTCAGGACAAGACAGGCCAGCTCGAGGTCATGTTAAATGAGTGTCCCAAAGCTGCCATACCTCCCAACGGGCAGAAACATTGTTCCTCCTTTCAGTGCAGCACTGCCCAGTGACCTTCAGACCTGTTTCTGAAAGGATTTTCTAGTTCCTTTGAGCTAGTAAAGCTGGGTTAAAGATAGATCAAAAAAAAAAAGGCTTTATTTGTACAAGTATAGATGGGATTGAATATAGAAGATAGAGAAGATAGTGCCCATTATTGATGTTATCAATTGGCAAATTCAGGAGAAAAGTCCTCTTATTTTAGGGACTGATTATGGAATCAGAGCAGAAGCTGTACTTACAGGCATGTCCTTTCACTTTTCCCCACTATTATGAGTGACATGATAATCACAATAAATTCTGACCAGCTTTCTGACTATGTAGAGCCTGTAGAGAAAAATAATTACTTCTGATATTCAATTCATCAGAATTGTGGACCGAGTATTTGAGATATCAATCTCCAAGGAAGAGATGTCTCTATATGCATTGAATAACATCAAAGTGTGTCTATACTTTTACACAAACAATAATAACAAAGAAGACAATGAGGTACACTTTGTTATCTGGCACTGACATGTCTTACTCAATTTTTAAGCCCCTACTCTATTAAGAACCTAAAGCTAATTTCCTGATGGTGAAGAAGGATAGCAAATTTTACTCTGCACAGCAGGCTTTGAAAAGAGATCTGCACCCAGATCCCTGATGGCAACATGAAGTTAACTTCCTTTTTGGAAAAATAACTGCAATTTTCTGTCAATGAATTGTGCACAGTCATATGATTAGGGAAGGTAGGCAGTAGAAGCAAGATAAATTTTAAGAAACCCATGTGGAGATCTTGGGAAAAATACAAGAAATAATACATGAGAGTACTGTGCTATTTATTGTAAGAGCAACCTGCTCATGGCACTGGTCATGAAATGAATCTATCAAGTGGAATCTGAAAGAATATCTTTGAAGATAATTCAAATTTCAGTCAGAAACTTGTTGATTTATTCACTGAGAAATGAAATTTTCAATCCTTAAAGAATGTCTATCTTACGGACATTTCTTGAGTGTCTCCACCTGTTTTCCATTGTATTTGATTCACAGACTTCTTTGGATATTTTAGATCAAGTTAAATGTGTCTGTCTGCTGTGTTCAGGCACCTGAATGCCCCACTTCCATCCTGTTCATTATTGAGCTCTTCGGCTCAATTGTAATCTATCATGAGTTCTACTTCCCTTCATATAAGGAAAGGATGAAATTCCTTTTCTAGGTCATTAATATTCCTTTAATTTTATTGGCTGTTTCCTTGTTCCTAGGGATTTTTTTTTGCAATGAGTAGATGAGTAAGAGCTCACAATTTACATGATTTTATTTTGTTCTTGCATATTTCCTCTCTGAAGAGAAGAATTCTGATCCTTAAAAGCTTTCATCTAATGAAAATCTGTTATTGTGTTCGCATTTATGTTCTCTGAACACCTTCACTCACACTCTGCTATTTATTAATGAGGTGACTAGATTCACACACATCATTCAAAACAAACGGTAGTATGTGTTCATTTCTAGTGTGTTGTCATCCACAAGCCTCCAGACTGCATAAGGTTCCTTTGGGCTGCCTGTGATGCAGAGAAGCAGATCCTGCCTGAAAGATCTTTGAATCAAATTTTAAAACAGTTGTTAAAAAGGTGAATGAATTATAAAAATGAGAAAGAAAAACTGTCCAAGGAAAAAAGAGTTTATGACTAGTTAACACAAACCCATGACTATATAATTTTCAGGTATTAATTTTAACAGAAATTTAAATATCTTTTAAAATGTAGTTGCCTGAATACATAATTAATAATTATGTATAATTATGTTAACGGGATTCCAGCAATGACTCATTGTCTCCTGTGCCCTGCTCCCAAGTGATTAGTGTTCACTTAGAGCACTCAAAGGTGTATCGTCAGCCTCCCACTGCACATTAACATGCCTTTGTTAGCAGGTAGTTCAGGCTGCACAGTTGTCAATCTTTTAAAGTGTCTCTGGAATTCCACACAATTGTTCCTGGTTTTCAGTAACCTAAATTATTTTGACATCTGTGAATATGCCACCTTGGGCTTCACCTTTTCCCAAATAATTAATGTACACATTAATGAATAATTCCCTGCATTTTTAAAAGGAGTTCTAATACTAGCTCTATCGTTCATGTCTATAACACAGCAAAGTGCTGTGGGCCAAAATGCTAACCTGTTTCCTGGGTCATTACCTATAAAATTAACAGCCAGCTGGCATTTCTGAATCTGGGCATCATCACTAAATAAAGTCTGAAAAACCAATTCCTTACTCTAGGCCTGCCTTAAACAGAAGTTAGTTATAATCTCTGGTTATTCTGGGCCAGAGGAGTATATTAACTCCAAAGTGAAGTTGTCTTGGAAGAGAAAATGCTGTTTGTTCCTCTTCTGTTTGAAATGGTCTCAAATGCAGGAAGGTGTCCTGTAAAAACACATAGTATCTCAGGTAGAAAAGCATTAATCACCAATGGTTAGATCCTGCAACTCATTAACAAGAGCAGGGAGACCATTTGAAAATTAATATGTGCATGAGTTTTCAGTTTAAGAACAAATATAAATATGTGGATTCTGATAGGTTTCACTGCAATATTTAGATTTAGAAATACCAAGTAAGCACCATGACTGTAATTTCAGAGATAAGATGGTTACATCTTAGCCAAATAGAGCTAGAAAAAGGAGTCTGGTCACAGTAGCTTCTCTTACATAGTCAAATAGAAGTGAATCTCTATTTTTGAAGTAGTGGCCTTTTGCTACAAAGGCAGTGTCCCCTTGGGACTCCTCATATATACCGGAGTTTTCAAAAGCTTGAAGCTTCTGAATTCCTATGAATAACAAAGGAAATTAGGCAATATCTAAATATCCTCTCAATGGCTTTTTGCATGCTCTTGTGTCAAAATACCAGTAATATCATAACAATTGCTGAATCATTGGGTTCAACTTCTAGATTACTTACAATTTGACTTTGGACATTTCAGTAGGCTGTGGGGCAACGTTCAAGTATGGTCTTTTTGCAATGCCAGATTATTTCAGTTTATGAGAATAAGCCAGACTGAAAGAAACTGAATTTTTTTTCTCTGAACAGAATAAAGATGAATTAATGGATTTCCTGATATAACTTACTTTTCTACTGACATCTACTTTCTTGTGTACTTCTTAGGAATTAAACTGACTTTCTTATGGACCCTACCAATTTGAAAAGACAAAGATTCAGAGCACAGATGATTGTACTATTGTTGGGACATCCCTTACTACTGGGTTGGGTTTTTTAACTTCTAATTTCTGCAATTTTACTCTTGAAGGGTTCCCAGATACAAACAACGCTTTTTGAAGCTTTGTGGTGGCAGCTGATACTGTTTCAGTTCTGAAAACTAAAAAGACCCTGGGAGAAGTTTTTAGAACAATAAATGGAAGGCAAATCTGGTTTATGGAGATAGAGTATAGAAGTGAGGTGTGCGCAGCTTTGTCCAGAGCTGAATGCAGAGGGAAGGAAATAAGGAAGAGCATAGTATCCCCTTATGTCAAAAGATCTGGGCAGATCTAGCACAGGCTGTAGGGGACAATTGTGCCCTCAGTTGCAGGAACCTGCCTTTGGACACAGTGGCAAAATCTTCTTCAACTTCAGAGGGAACTGAGCTCCCCATCAAACCTGGCTTGTGTGCAGACACCTCCTGTAAACATTAAAATGATGTTTCATAGTCCAGAGCTGAATCTTGCCTTAGTTGTGGTTTTCATTTAATCTATGACAAGGCAATTTCTGTAGTTACATCATAAACTCATCTACAGATTATAAAGTAATCTAAGTTAAAAGTGATCTGGAAATTAATCCTGATATGTAATTAAATCATATATCGTCTTTTCTCTTATAATGTTCTCAGAAGAATATGAGAAAATGTCAATGTTAAATAGAATGAAATTTTAACAGTTTTGAAAATTATTTGTGCCTTTCCAACTTCTTTTGCAATTTCTTTTGAGATAGTAACAATATAAGCAAAAATATCCCAAATCCCTTCCTATTACCATCTCTGTTTACTCCCATAATGTCACAAGTTCCGCAATTCTAAATAACTTAATTATTTATCATTATCTGAATAATATGTAATAAAAAGAGACAAATCATCATATTTTTTTCAGTAGCAAGTGCATCATACCTGAGTAAATGACCTGACTTTTCCATTAGAGATGACATGGCATGCTCAGAGTACTCTCACTCAAAAGAAATGAAGATTTATTTTTAACAGTTTAATGAACATTTAAATACAGAATTGGTTCAGCAAATCTTTTCAAAGAGTTTTCCCTCTTTTCGTATCCAGTTCACATTATAAATAGATAGCACACAATTTTGACTTTTAAAATATTCTGATATTTTAAGAATCAAAATATCAGTGTGTGTCTCAGAGTTCATTATATGCAGCATTCACATCCCATCGTCTTTCACTGTCACTGTTTCCCACAGGAAAATAAAGTTTTGCTAAAATAACCAACAGTAAAACCCAATATGTTTTGCTTACCTCAAATATCCAAATAGATTTTAGTGAACTATGATTTTCTGTATTTCATGATCTACTTGACTTGCAATGAAGTCAATTAACTATTTTCTGTTAGGACTTAATCTGTTGCTTGAACTCATGACCAGGCTTACAGTTCAACCATAGCAGCCAGTCACAAAACCTCACCTCAAAAAGCTGACAAAATCCTATCACTCACAAGGTAAAAACAAAACAAAACCTCAAGCCTTAAACCAAAATGTTTTATTGTATGAAGCTGGAAGAATTGACATGTTGTTAATATTCTGTGTTGAGCTTTGCTCCTGCCTTTATCTTCAATAAAGGATGACAGTGTTACAAACTTGTGGAAGAGGTCAGGCACTGTCACTTTTATCAAATGTGGTATCAGCATTTTTCTTCAGTGTTTTTGGAACAATGTTAACTGCTTTATCTCAGCTTATTAACTGTTCTTTCTTGTCTAGGAAGTTAGCTGACTGCTTGCTTTGTACCAGTATTTGGATACTTGCAGTGAAATTTGAGGGAGTGCTATGGAAACAAGCTCTCATAAGAGAGAGGAACCCCTATTTGGGGTGTATAAATAAAAGGGCAGTTGCTTTTGAATGTATTTTATTATTAGTTTGCTGTCTTTGTCAGCTTATCCCCTTTACAAGTACTGAGTCATTGTGTTATTTGAAATCTCCTTAACTCTGCAGTTTCCAGAACAGTTTGTCAGTACCAGAAAATGAAGGACTAACAATGGATGAATAATAAGCTGGTACTTCCCACATTCGTTTCACCAGTGGATAACCTGTTTGAAGCTCTCCTTTAATTTGCTTTTAATATTACTATCTAATGAACTTGATTACCACTTAAAGGTATTAAGGTGAAAAACTCCTGTATTAAATACAGAAGTTGCAATTCTGTCAGCATAACAGTTGTAAACAAAGCAACCCTTGGAAGGAAGACTTACACTTACATGAACATCGTAGCTATGTATAGTGTGACCTGGTTTTCTGTGATTAGGTAGCTGACTTACTGTAACTCATGCAGAGAGTGTGTCAGGGTTTGTTTTGCCCAGGGAACTTTATTGCTAATTTCACACAGCCACAAGATTAAGCAAGTTAGTGCAAAGTAGAAACAGAGAAAAGGACTTTGGGTTTTCTTTTCTGATATGTAGATTAGAGCTCGTCAGATTATAGGGCATCTGAATGGCATACCCTGTGATATTTCTGGAACATAAATAATACTGAATCTCAGTGGATACTTGTTGAAATGTCTTTATGAAACAGGATGAAAATGTTAGTAATTCTTTAACATATTGATATGTGTAATTTTTTATTGTCATGTTCTTTTGTGTTCATATACAGAGCCAGGAGAAATGCTGTGTCTTTGCATACTAAGTTGTAAAAAATATATTCAAAGGTACTGGACTGATATATATGATATGTGATGCTAATGCTTCTGAAAAGAGAATACACTTGTATTTTTGCCAATGCTATAACCAAGTCTTTAATGACTCCGTTTATGAAAAAAAAAGCAGTAAGAGAGCTTGTTTTACAGGGATTGCACCTATCAGGGGACACAATGTATTCCATTAGAAATAAAATACACAAAGCATTTGTGTATTTAAGTTTGAAGACAGGTTGATGATATGATGGATCCCCAGGTCGTCATTGTTGTGAGTAGGAGTTGAACAAATAACAGTTCGGGTGGGATGCCATGGGTTAAACAGCGTTTTGACTCTGCTGGTATGCGGCAAGTGAGAACTGGGGAAGCAGTGATGAAAGCAGATATTTGGGAAAGAAAGTGTCCTAGCAATTCAATGCTTCCTTTGATAGAAGAGTACTCTCATTTGATCAAAAAGTAACAGAGACTCAGATTTATTGGAAAGACTCAAATGGACCTTTGGTGTACTATATGGTAAGAAGGCAAGCAAAATTTTTGCTTTCTAGACCACATATGTTTAGCCTTAGATCTAATACTCTGTCAAAGGATATTTTGGGAATGTAAGGTTGTGATTCACTTCTTCCTAAAACATCCATTAAAAAATTGCAAAAACAATCTGTGCATTTTTAGAAAAGAAATTAAGATTTGAAGCATAGAACTATATAAAACAATTTCAGTGGGACAAATGCAGAGTAGAAAAAGCAGTTTATTTCCTTCAATCAATAGTCCTCTCTGTACTTTTTTGTGCATGCTTCAGTAGTTGTGCTTCAACTCTTCAGTATTAAGCCACTTCGTAGAATTAGGACAGATGAGTGATTATAGCTAAAATTGAAACTTCACTGGGATTAGATAAAGACTTTTCTGATCTCTCCTTCAGTGATAATATACTGTATGTTTTTCCTTAAAATAGCCCAGAGTGGAGATCGTGATGCTGTTTGCCATAGCTCTGTTTGTACCTAGGGCTTTGTAGGATCCACCTCAGCATGTTGAAAGTAATTATGCTTCATTTGATTGCTTATTCTCAATGGAATATCAACAGGATTACAGTCACTGTAACAACTTGGAAACATCTGAATTTATGCTGAGTACTGGACTTCAAGTCAAGAAAGCTGCAAAAGACCTAATTTGGTTTTGGGTCAGAGTCTGTGTTTTGGGAAATTTTTATTATTCATTCCACCGCTTGCATGATTTGATAAGCTCTTCATACAAATGGAACACATTCTATCTAAACACTTCCCAAAGGTGAGCACAAAGGAAACACCCTGCAGTGTGTATTTACTAAGTCATAGAAACACCAGTCAACCCACACCAGATTCTGCTAACTCTTGTGTGTTTATCACACATCTTCTTCGTAGATAATTCCACTGATTTCACAGAAGTAATTATGTTTATTAATATAATTATGTTAGCACAAGAGCTCTCTCTAGTGGAGTCAATGATGCTTTACTGGTTGTGTTGCTCAGATACTGAAAAATACTTAAAAAACATAATGCTGTAACACAGCTATGTTAGAACATCATTACAGGCACACAGCATATAAGGAATGCTATTGCTTTCTGAGATATGTCGGCTAGAGCTGAACCAAATGCAGAATGTATTGAGGCTGTACCTGCTCCATCAGAGGATTGTGGGATTGTGTTACATCTACGTTTCTGATCCTGTTCCATAAGAAGCAACCCAAGCCCCACTGTTGTGCCAGATGCAGAAGCTTCCAAGGCAACATTTTACTAGGTCTGTTCAGGAGTCCATCCAAACAGCATTTTCCTTCAACCATGTGGCTGGCTTTTATATCCAGAAAACAGACACTGGGAGAATAATCTGAGACCTATACAAAACATAACACCTCATTTTACACCAAGTTCTTGGTTGCTTTGTGCCTACTGGTAGTGCGTAAGGACAAGACAAAATTTAAGACAGCACTTTTGGAGAGAGAGTTAATTTACATTGCATGGTCTTTCCCCTTTCTCTTAGAACAAGTTTTCAGATTCTATTGTGTTTTCATACCTACACTATTTTTTTCCTTAGCTTTTCATATGCCTCTTATGAACTGCTAAAGAAACAAACTAGTTGTGCTGTAGATAGTCTATTGCTTGGCTTGGAAATCAGTTACATTGACTAGTAACCCCAGAACAATTCTAATGGCCCATGGCTACAGGGAGTTGCCCTGGGGTTTAATACAATGGTCATTGTTGTTTTAACAATTTTCATTTATGCTGATCAGTATTTGGGTGATTTAATCTGTAGCAGACTGCTACTTGGATTAGTTAGCATCAAGGAAGATTATGAAAAACTAAATGAGCCATGAAGTGTAGAGCAGTTGAGGAAGTTGAGGTAAACCACACTGGAAGGATTCAGAGTACTCTTACAACCTGTTTGCTTCATTATCTTCCTTTCAAATCAGGCAAGGAAATGTAGACCTGCACTCTAAAAGAGAAGTAAGCCTGAGTGGGGGCAGTTAGGAGCAGTTCCACTCAAGTGAAAAGAAACTGTCTAAGGAGACTGCTTCTGAGGGCTTGAAGAGCAGAGGACTGAGCTTATCTGTGGTTTACATGGTACCACCAGAACTGGCAGATATTTGGAGACAGGGAACCCATCCTACATGCAGAAACTGTGTTATGCTTGTGTTACTGTCCATGCTTTGCTCTTTAAATTGTTTTTTTAAGATAGCAAAAAGATGATCCTTCTTTCTACACTGTAACCTGATTGAACACCAGGTACTTCCAGAAAATTGAGGAGCCTGTGGTCCATTTCCCTCCTTCTCTTTGCTTCTCTTCTTTGGCTTCTGCCCTCTGGAAGCCAAATCCTTTGAAAGATCAAAAATACTTCCCTCTCTCATAGCTTCTCCTGCATCCTTCTCATGTGCTTGTCCCATGGTGGAACTTCTGCTGAAGCAAACATCTAATAACAGCAAGTAATTTTCCTAAGGAGCCTGCTGGAGAAAGCATTGCTAGGGAGTCTTTGAAGGTCTCAGCTACAGTAGAATAGCATTGCTTAGCCTTTGTGTGTTTGTTTTTTATGGTACATCTTTTTTTTTTAAACACCTTCTGTGCTTTGTATGACTCATTCTTCTGGCATGTCATCAGAGGCAAATGATCAGTTATTTGTGCAAGTATCGTTGGCTCAATTTAACTTCTTTTAGAGTTAAAGGAGAGAAATGTGCACTGCTAGGAGTTCAGGTTATGCCCTTTAAAAAAAAGACATCTAAAGCAGGTTTTGTGAATCATTACTTAAAATCCTTATTTTATAAACAATTTGACTATGAAAAGAAAAATGAATGGATAGTCTGCTACTATCTTCATGACCAAGGTAAAAGTTTTCTGCCCTTTTTTGTGTGATAGGAGAATGTATTTCAAGAAATCATTGACTCAATAGTGTTACCAAGAATGTAATGGAAAGCATTATGGGGAGCTGAGGAAATGTAACTGAGAGGCTAATTTGTCTTGCAGGAGCATTATTACCGATGATGAGGAGAAAAGTATGGCCTGTCCATCCATCCGGTTTGAATTTGACAGGTCTGGTAGGTGGAAGGTTGTAGTTTTTCTCTAAGACTGAATATGTTGATATGGCCATCACTTGAAGCTGAAACTTCAGTTGTTCAGACGTTATTTTTACACCTTTACTTCTTCAAATAAGTGTTCACTTCAGCTTTAATTTTGTATGTTGGTATTTGAAGAAAAGCAAACTTTCTTCATGCTTGCCTCCTTTTATTATTTTTCTTCTTCTTTTTGTGCAATACAGAATCATCATCCCTGACCATGACAGATACATTTAAAATTCGGGGTTGAACAGTTAGAGTCACAAGTGTTTTATTCATGGGCACTACATGTGAAAAGTGAGCATTTTTTTTTCTATTGTGGAAAAGTAATGTTATGTTCAGAACTGCCAAAGTTACTTGAATTTTACCCAGCTGTGTTTTCAGGTGGACCTGAAAATAAATGGAAAGTTGAAAAAAGCAGCTACATGTTAAATACATAGTATACCTGTAGTTTTAATTCTTTTAGGTAAAATATATTCAATTGTATTCACAGTATTTTTGATTGAAAGAATTTGTAATTGGATTTCCAAACATGGTGCTTTCATCTTGGGCTGTACAATATGCACTTTGATAATAACACGGCTATGTCATTAGAACAAAGTCCATTTACTAGTTTAGGCATAAAAGGAGATACAGAAGAAGACAATAAAGTGCTTTCTAACATAATTCACCTTATTTTTTATTGTATTCAATAGAGGCATGATGAATAAGTAATCTTGTAAGTGCATCAGCAGTACACCTTGGATGATCTCTTAGAGGTGTTGAGCTTTCATTGCTGTTGAGATTATTCATAATATCACTTTAATTTCTAATAAAGTGCATAGAATTTTATAATGGATCAAAATATGTGCCCACAAGCTTCTTAGCTCATCTGCTGGAAGAGGCAAACTTCCACACTGTAAAAGTAATCCAAGGCAGGAGGAAGTGAAATGAAATGAAGATGAAAGGTAACATTTTCAAAATTGCTCCTTTTTAAAATATAAAGCCCGTAAATAGTCATTTTCTTATTTTCAGTTATTCACACTCTTTTACTGGTGGCTATATATCTATAAAATGTTTTGGGAATTAGTTAAACTTTCCTTTGCATTTAATGTTATCTCATGCAAATTAGATTTGCAGCGAACTAATCTAGTCCAGGTTGTAAACGTCATTGCTTGAATTATTTTATTTCATCCATTCCCTTTTTTTATTTTTTTTTATTTTTTGATAGCATTTATGCAATTACTAGTGCTAGTGGAATTCTCCCCTTCCTCCCCCCATGAAATCAGAAAAAATTAAACCCAAGGAACCTAAATAAGGTTTACAATTTATTTTTTTAATGTTCTAGGAGAAAGAGAAAAGAGCTTTATTTGCTTTTAAGACATCCACAATTTAAAATTTGCTATCAGCACACAAGTAGTTTTCCTGATAACAACTGCACTTATTATATTCATTGGAAATTCTTGAAACTGGGTGATTTTGCAACCTCAAGGACAATTGCAAAACCAGTAGAGTATTTCTTTGTCAGAAGATACGCAGCTCTGGCTCTGGACTCTCAGCATTTCATACACGATTTTATTAATTTCATTCATGCCTGCTAAATAATAAATACACTCTTGTGACTACAAGTACATATAGACTGATTTTAAAAGGTATTTGTTTTGAATTTTGTTGCTGACAAGGAAAAAAGGAGGCTTTAAAACTGGCTATTGTTTCTTTTTTAAAATACATTTGATTTATGTGCTTTATTGGAAAAAAAATCACAAAATAAAACCTAGCAAGTACTCCAGTTTTTGAAAGTGTAGACAGTATTACTGTTTTTGATCCTTTCTTTAGCATTGGTGGATCATTGAAAATAACGGGGAATTCATTGTGCACATTGAGCCTTCATATTCTGAGGCTCGCTTGATGTTCAAAATTGCCCCTATGGCAGCACAGACCTTTTTGAAACCATTTTGACTTGAAAAGATTTCAAACCGTAATGAATCAGGCAGGGATTTGTTGTACTACATATTGCCAAATACAGCCTCTGACAGTTCCTTCCTTTGTTAAATAAAAGGTTGGCTAGGAATTCAGTTTTAGAATACAAAAAACCCTATCCATGATGTATTGCAAGAATTTAAAGTGGAAAATACCAGCTACTATAATGGCTGATTAGTGGTAAATTACTGCTCATATCCAAAGTATACTGTAGTTGGATTTCAATGCCCTCATCCTAGTTACCATAATGAGTTGGGTGTGTACAAGCAGGCAATGTTTTCCATAATATAGCCCTTTTAAAGAAACCATAAGTACTAGAGTGTATGTTCTTCAAAATGTATTTATTTACAACTCAAAGCTGTCATTCCAGTTTTTTCCGATAAGCTTTGTTTCCCATGTTGAAACTGTTTTAGTTTAGAAAATTGCCAAAATGGAGTGAAAATAGAGATTCAGATCATTAAAAGATGAGCATCAGCATAATCCAATAAATTCAGAATTTAAAACTCTCTATGTAACATTTTTAACTTATAAAATAAACATACATGGTATCCTTTTTGTTTTGCTTTGTGAACAAAGTTCTTATTGTTACACTGATTCCTTTTCCTAGAGTGGGAGACAAGAAACACAGTAGTCACTTGTTCTGCTCAGTTCCTTTGTCTGTTAAATCTTTGGACTGTGTTTCTAGGAGAGTGGACTGTTTCTCTCCCCTCACTAGATTGCATGGTGGGTGATCTTATACATGCAAATACACAAAGAGAACAGGCTCTTTTTTTTTTTAAATTTATCACTGAAAATTTTCTAGACCAAATAGTTTTTGCTATTCAAACTGGTTTAGTAGGCTGGAATATAAATAATGATGCGTTAGTGATATGGGTTATGATTTGCAACTAAGAAGGCTACAAATTCTCTTCAAAAGACTCAAACAAACTCTAATCACATGCTCATTAGATTCTCTGCGTGCAGGCTACCTGAAAATGGCAAGCAAAGAAATCATGTGTCCTCAGATGTGTTTGCTTTCAATACATGTTAGAAAACTGTGGAGAACTCCAGAATGACCCTCATGCTACCCTGAGACTTGAAGAGGACACATGACAAGGCCGGGGAAATGGCAGGGTGGCTGTCATACTATGGTACATTAAGACAACACTCTGTGGTCATAGTTGTTCATGTCAATAAAACATGTTAAAATTTTGTTAGCTGACAGGTAGCGCAGGTATTTGTTAATGAAGAGCCATCACTGAGTGTACGTGTTTCTCATGGCCTTCTGCAGGAACCATGAACTATGCTCAGTTCAGCACAACACTTGCTTTGGTGATGATGAATCTAATACAAGATCATTGCTGACAGATAAACAGAATGGTAAATAATTATGAGGACAACACAGTTTTGTGTAGAGACTCTGCCACTTGCTGACTAGTTTATTTCCTTTTGTCTATAGCAACTATCCAGCTTGAACTGTGATCTATGACATATATTATTATTCACATATCAGAGTAGTTCATTGAGGAACTGAGGCCTCAAACTCTATGAAGCTATCACATGGTGGCATCCCAGTGTTAAAAAACATAACAGAGTAAGGTTAGTGGGTTGGTCAAATAGAAATTGAAGAATTCTTTTTGTTGTTGAGGAACATGAAGTACAGGAAGCAGAAGCTGCTCACATTTAGCATGAGGATGAGCAGTCAGCCAATTATATAACCTGATTAAATCAACACTTGTAAAGAGAAAGGCATTCAGTGGAACAAAGGTACCACGTCTGAATTGTATAATCAGTGTAAGGTGCAGATGATTACACCGATGATCTGAGTCATCCTTGTGACACACAGGCACCAGTACCTGGGGTAGATCCTTGGTGCTACTCAACCAGCACTGTGTCTTCACTAATCCTCCTGGCTCAAACCAGACAGTGTTGACTTTTGAGGGGATTAGTGCAGCCATATTATGCTAGGATGATAACTTGTGAGGATGCCCAGAAGAGGCTTTCACATTCATTATATAGTTTACCTTAGAGACAAAGAAGTTAGATGTGTACGTCATATGACTAGGGATCACATGTCCCCTTGTTTATTTCCTGTAGAAGATCTGGCTCATCTATACGTGAGTCTGTGTTGTATGAACACTGATTTTTTGAGGACAATCCTTTTCGTGCAGGAATTGTTGGCATCAGCAATAATCTGGATGAGTCAATAGACCTTTGATTTTAACAAGAGAGTTAAAAGCTCACACTTAAGGGTCTTGAGACTAGACCCTAATGGCCAGAGAGCATTTAAATTTACAGAATTTTACTTATAGGTGGTTTTAACTGTCTCCTTCTTAAGGTACTCCCAAAGCTTTATTATCAAGTTTGGATTGGGGTAATTCAGCATAATATTAATTAAAATGCTCAGTCTTTTTCTGTAGATGTGCTGCAGGATGGGACAAAGCATTTGTTTATAACCTAGGAAATAAAACGTGGAAGAAAATAAAGATTACAACAGGCCTGTAAGAAGCACAGAAAATTTGTAGCTGCAGTATTATTTTTCTTGTGAAGGAAACCATGGCATGTATTTCTTAGTAATGTCAGCTGATGGAGCTGAGACCATAAAATGTTCCTTGCCACTAGCGGAATAGTTCTATTACTAGTTATTGATTGTATTGCTAGTTATTGTGAAAAACATATATTCTAAATTACATTCCTATTTTTTTTCCAGCTCTTGTGTGTAAAACGTTGCTGTGTAGTAATGCAGAGGAGGCTACTACCACAGAAACTCTCTGGAGAAACAGTAGGACACATTTTGTCTCCACAGCCCATGTTTACAATTACATGTGTATGCTGAATAACAGGTAGGCTTGTCAAGGATTTTGTTTCTCAGGAATCCTTACTTGTATATGATGGCCACAGGGCTCCCAGGCATGACCTTCAAGTCTCACACTGGTTGAAACAGCATGCTGTTTGATAAGAGTATCAGTAGTCAGAGAATTGCAAATGCAACAGTGTTCAAAACCATTAGCTACACTCAAGTGGTAGAAAGGTACAGAAAATAGTTGGACATTTAAGCTGTGATTAAGAATACTCATAGAATAATAAAATCACCAAAGAAAGCTGCCAGAAGGTTGGCCAGAACAGTTTTTGCTGGCATGGACTATCACAGTTCAAAATGTTCCAGACACAAGAAATCTCATTCTTGCTTCTGATGCTGTCTTCATTTAATTTGTAGCTGACGTTTTCATGTCACTATATTTATACTGGATAAGTGACTATTGATTTTTTTCCCCAGAGATATAAGTAACATTAAAATGCTACTTCCACACATCACCTTTTCTAAGATACATCTAGCCCCCCAGCTAAGGGGTGCATGTAATCCCCTCCATAGTAAGGCCTTTTCCTTTCATCCCACTCCCTGCTATGGCTATTGCTTACGGAGCACACTAACATCCAAATGTTAATAATTCATATTCTTTCATTGCTTTCATTTTCCTTCTTTCATGCTGAGTTACAGATAAGGTTCAAGCCTTAAACAAAATTCTGGGTACCACTGCATACCAAGACCCTCAATATGGTCCTTGGCTTTTCAGAAATAACGCCTCAGAAGGGATTATACAACACACTTCACCTCACGTGTGCTAGGTGCACACGTACTCACTGTTCTTTTTGTTTAATTTCTCGCTATCCATCCACCTGGTTGTACCACATGTGCTCACAACCACTACCTGGGCTCCCTGCAGTTACCCCTTTTGTCCCATCATCAGGACAGTTACACCTCTCCTTTGCCCCCCACCTACCTTTCACTGCCTCTTAGACCCTTCTTCCAGTCATCTCTCTCATCACAGACATGTCTACCTGGAGCAGACTTGTTACTAGAAATCTGTTTGCTAACAGTCAATTAATGGAATCGTAGAATCATCAGGGATCGGAAGGGACCTCCAAAGATCATCTAGTCCAATCCCCCGGTCACAGCAGGATCACCTAGATCAAGTTCCACAGGAACAGATCCAGGCGGGTCTTGAACTACTCCAGAGAAGGAGACTCCACAACCCCCTGGGCAGCCTGTTCCAATGTTCTCACTGTCAAGAAGTTCCTTCTGATATTTATATGGAACCTCCTCTGTTCCAGCTTGCACCCATTGCCCCTTGTCCTATCACCAGATGACCTTGAGAAGAGGCTGGCTCCCTCACATATTTAGAGACATTAATGAGGTGACCCCTCAGCCTCTTCTCCAAGCTAAAGAGACCCAGCTCTCTCAGCCTTTCCTCATAAGGGAGGTGCTCTACTTCATCATCTTTGTTGCGCCACACTCCAGCAGCTCTGTGTCCTTCTTGAACTGAGGGGTCCAGAACTGCTTCCTCTTTTCCACTGACTTTTCTCATGGAGGCTCATTGTTACAGCTTATCCTTCAGTAGTCTTCTGTAGAAAAGCCAAATGTGACAATGTCTTAAGTGACTTAGAGAGGAGAATGCTAAAGCATAGCCTGACTGGAGAACTGTGCCAGTAATTAGTAATCTTGGATCCTGGAGACCTTATATGTGATGGATATAAAAAGTTCCAAAAGGTTCTTGCAGTGTAT
>VZRI01008794.1:0-16223 GCA_013397515.1 Upupa epops | reverse complement strand
TGGTGTTGCATCTATTTGGTGACCCGCNGCATCTATTTGGTGACCCGCTACTAGTGGTGTTCCCCAAGGGTCAGTGTTAGGTCTGGTCCTGTTTAACATCTTCATTGATGACATTGATGATGGTTTGGAATCTGTCATGAGCAGATTTGCAGATGACACCAATCTTGGAGCCCATGTTGATCTGCTGGAGGGTAGGAGGGCCCTGCAGAGGGACTTGGACAGACTGGAGAGATGGGCAGACTCTAATAGGATGAGTTTTAACAAGTCCAAGTGTCGGGTTATGCATTTTGATTATAACAAAATAGGTTAGCCTGAAAAAGGGGAGGTTCAGGAGTGACCTTATTGCTGTCTATAACAACCTAAAAGGTGGTTGTAGTGGGGCAGGGATCGGTCTTTTCTCCCTGGACACTGGAGACAGGACAAGGGGTCACAGTCTTAAGCTCCATCGGGGGAGGTTTAGACTTGACATTAGGAAAAGGTGTTTTACTGAAAGAGTGATCAGATTTTGGAACAGACTGCCCACAGAGGTGGTCGAGTCACAGTCTCTGGAGGTGTTTAAGGTTAGGCTGGATGAAGTGCTGAGTGGCATGATCTAGATGTCAGATGTTTAGGGTTACTTAGTTGGTTGTAGGTTGGACTGGATGATCTTTACGGTCTTTTCAGCCTCATCATTACTGTAATACTGTGAAATGGTCACCATTCCATGTTCATTGAGAATTTTTATTTTGTAAGAAAAACACAGTCCTCTTTTAAATGTTCATCATACATGCAAATAATGTCTTTCTCCTTATTCAGCCCAACACAGATTCTGTGGTCCCCCATGAACAATCAGCCTGGGAAAGGCTTTGCTGTCTTGACTCATAGTGTACACTGTAGCTTTTGTGCGAGGTTGTTGTGCTTATTGTCTAAACTCAGCAGAGAATTGAAATGCAGGATTTGTCAGTTGTTAGTTCTGAAGCACCAGATCCAAATGTTTAGGGTTACTTAGTTGGTTGTAGGTTGGACTGGATGATCTTTAAAATCTTTTCCAACCTCATAATTTCTCTAATGCTGTCATACTCTAATGGCACATTGTGGCAGGGAAATTGCCACCTGGATACAAAAATAAAAAGTTCCATAACAATAGTGGTTAGACAAAGGGATAGGCTGCTCTGGGATGAGGTGGAGATGCCTCTGGAGATGTTAAAACTAGATCAGAGAGTGTCTTGAGCAACCTGAATAAATTTTAGTGTTAGATGTTATTTGAGAAAGAGATGGGACAAGCTGACCTGAAGAAATGCCTTCCATCCTCAGTTGTTTTGTGATTCACTACAATTTTTTTAAAAGCTTGAGGACAAGCTCTTTCTCTCTAATTTGAAAAATAAATGGGGGAATTTGAAGAATGTGAAAATTAATCTGCAGAATGTGGTGTTTGTTTCTGGTTAAGACAGTGCTAGTTAGAAATCATTACACATGTTGGTGCCACTGTCATTTTGACAGGTAAACAAAGAATGAAAAGAATAAACTGTTACCTTTCTCCTAGTTTGTTTAAAGACACCAAGAAAGAATGAAGTGACCAAAGTATTAGATATATTTTAAAAAACACAGGATTTTGGTTATAGGCATTTCAGAACAAAAATTTCAACACTAGTTATTACCATTTTAAATGAGGAAAATCTGTGTCCAAACCCAGCTTTTGCACAAAAATCATAGGGCTTGTGCCACTAAGTAACTGCTTGCTAACATAAATCAGGTGCTCAGAGGAATGAGTATTCTGAGTCTTTTATTGTGGAGGGCAAATTTTGTTGATTCCAAGTGGCTCTACACAAATCTCTTTGGAAAATCAGTCCTTAGAGTGAACATGAGTTTTTATGCTTTGTGGTCTGTGCAATTATGCATCTCCTACTGTGTCAGTAAAGTAACTCCTCTAATTATCCCTATTCCACTCTCACTTCCCCAAATGACATTCAAAAATACAGGTATGCCAGAATCACTAAGAGCAATAATGTTTGTACTACCCTCATAATGGCTGCTGTAAGTTCTAGTCTCAGTACATCAATCCATATGAGAACTTTGCAGATGTTAAAAAACACATATGCTCTATAAATTAGTCTATGCCACTTGAGGGAATTGAAGGAAAGAAAGGAATTTCATATAATTCAGTGTAATGAATTCAGATATCTAGCAGCGTGTCTTTACCACCAGCCTCATTTTCATTTTAAATGTAGAAACTGGCAATCAAAGTTAGCACAAAAGTGATAGTCTTTTTATAAATGCACATGCTTTGCTGTTGGATGCTTCTTGGCTGATAAGCATGGTTTCTCAAGAGTATTTTCAGAGGGAACCACAAGGCAATGCTGAATAGTTCAGATGCAAAAACTGAATATGAAATGATGCTCCAGGCAAACAAAAGCCTCAGCAATGCTTATTAATTGATTATAAATAATTTTATCTTAGAATAAAGAAGATCATTCTACTTGCAGTTTTAGCAAAAGGATCCACAGAACATGAGGAGAGCCAGATGTGAATGAAAGGAGAGGGTGAATATGAACACCTCTGTGCTGTCTGTGGAAATGTAAATTGCAGTAGGTAAGCAGTGCAAAGGGCAATTTCAAAATAGTAGTATGAGGGTTATTTTTAAGTGTGAAAAGCTTTTTTTGTGTCATACAACAGTCCCAGTGAATCAAAATAAGCTTTCAGTGATCCCCATGAATCTCTCTTCATCCCCATAAGAATTACTGAGGAAACATATTAGATTGGATCTATTTAATTACCTCTTGTTTCTAACTGTTCCAAAAGGCTTAAAGTCTTTTAAGCCTTGCAAACAGGGACTAGAACCATTGTTTCTCCATTTAGTTGGGGCCAAAATTGTTCCAGCTCAGTCTGCTTTACCAACACAAATTAATTCAGCTGAACAGCTCAGATTTGTTTCCAGTGGGAGACAAAAATAGTGGTTCTGTGTGGTTTTCTGTTTTGGCACTGGATTTCTGTGCAACTTCATGCTTTTTACTGTCAGGTTGAGTGGAAGGCTTGGTAATTGGTCTCTTCTGGAGCCAAAGAAGCTCTGTCTAAACATGAGGAGAAACTTCTATACTTCAAGGTTGATGGAGCACTGGAACAGGCTGTCCAGAGAGATTGTGGAGTCTCCTTCTCTATAGATATTCAAAACCCACCTGGATGCAACCCTATGCAACCTGCTCTACACGAGGGCTTGGACTAGATGATCCCTAGAAGTCCCTTCCAACCCCTACCATTCTGTGATTGTGGGATTCTGTGATTCTGTGACTGGGTATAAAAACATGTAGGAAGAAGGCAGATTAAACTATTGAGAGATGGAAACTGGGGAAAAACCTAGATCTATTTCAGATGGATAAACAGAGCTCTGCTGTGACTGGTGGTGGAGAACTGCAAAGCTTGTATCCATTTGCATGACAGAAGAGATGTGGAAGTAATCTTTGAGTAATTATCGCTCTGAATGACAGCTCTCTTCTGATCACATTCAGATCTTCACTGTAAGGAAAGGGCAAAAAAGATTGTAAGAGGAATAAAGGGAAGATCTTCCAATAGACAGAATTTTGAGAATTACAGAGTGTTAAGAGTTGGAAGGGACCCCCCCATCCCCCTTACCAAAGCAGGACCATCTATAGTAGGTCACACAAGAAATTGTCCAGGAGGAGTTTGAATATCTCCAGAGAAGAAGATTCCTATGAGGAATACTCCTATAACAGTGATTTATGTCTGCACATCCCTCCTCAGTCCCAGTTGTTATTTGAAGTCTCTGCTGAAACTCATGAATGTGGGTGCTGCCTTGTACCTTAAGAAGGAATGAAGTATTCATTACTCATCAGAAATATGTGTTAGCAGACTCTTGAGAATGAACTTCTGTTGAAAGAACATACCTGTTACTAATTTTTTAACATCCACGTGCTTATTTTAGATCAGTCCAAATAAGCTTTGAGTAAAGGGCTGCAACAACTGTGAAGTGTGGCATATTTAAACTAAGACAGTCACAGTTATCATCTCTGGTATATTTTACCTTCAGTCTCCTCTTCAGTTTCACCTTTGTTGCATATTGTATAATAACTTGAGGTACCAGAGAGACAACAGAAAAATTGCCTACAGCTTCAGCAGGTAGAGAGTAATAAATCTTTCAGGCTATTAAAATGAGCCCTAAGTTTTCATTTTCCTATTCTGCAAGATCTGTCTGTTTCCATGCTGTTCCTTATTCTTCATTAATAGTGTAATGTAAACCAACTTATCTTTGATCCCATGTCCTTTTTTATTCTACTTCATGCTCCTTCCTGTCACAGAGCTGTGATAAAGTCATCAAAATTGTTGTTGCACCATATTTATATGCACTACTGTCATTTGTTCTAACTTTTAATTGCTTTTTTTTTTTTTTTTGGAGAATGACATTTCCTGTGTCTCATAAATATTTTAAATAACATTTTCAAAATACTGATGTAAGTAATAATAAGAAAATATTACTGGGGTGCTATTTTTAACTCAATAACTATTTATCACTTTCTACTTAAGCACATAAAGCATTTTCATATTCTAACTTTCACTGAAACATTACAAATCACTTCAGAAGCATAATTTGATTCAATCTCAAAATGCTTGTTGCAGGAAGAAAATGAAAAGATCCCTGTTTTATAAAAAGAAAATATTGTAAAAGTCACCCTGGAGTGATCTGGCAAGAAACTTGGTTCAGGGAGAGAGCACAAGAACCTGAACTCTCCAGTCTCTATGCTGTCAGAGAATAGACGGTATTAGCCTGGTGTTCCTCTTTCACTTCATTAACAGAAATGCATCTGTTTTCTGGATGTTCTATGCCATCTAGATGGCAGCTGTCCATTCAGATTCTTGCCTCAGTACTAGTCCACATTACTGTATTTAAGAGATGACATTCAGAAAATTTTATTAATGTTATCCTTGAAGATTACATTCTATTGATAATTTGAGTGACCAGCAATCATAAACCCTTGGGCTTACAACAAGAACATACTATGAACAACTGTTTCGTAGTTGAGAAGAAAACTTGATCACAGCAGGTAAGATGCAAAATCATTCTAGTAGAATAATTTGGTTTGGTGAGGACCTTAAAAATGATACCTCAAAGGAAATGTAATAGCATGACACCAGTAAGGTATAGGAGATGTTCCAAGGTGAAAGAAAAATTTTACAATTCATCCCAAGAGTCAATGCCTGGGTTTTGTACTTTAAAGATAGAATAATATTAGCTTACATTGCTTTTGAATTTCAATTTTTTAAATGTAATTTAGATACCATTAAATGTTATTGAAATGTCTTTGGTCTTGTTCAGAGCTCAGAGGAAGATACAGAAAGGAAAAGTGGAGAGGAACTTTCAGAGCTGTTATTTTCCATAAACTGGTCAAATTTTATCATAATCCTTGTTAGGCTCTTTCACTTTTCTCCTTTTGTTCCTACCGCAGATACTCATAGATGAAGATGGATTCAAGATTCCAGAAACCTGAAAATCCTAGGGAGTGATATGTTACAGGTAAATAGAGTTTAAATTCTGAACAAGTATACAGGTCACTCATAGCCTAACCTTTTGACATTTTGATAGGTATTACTTTCAAACACACACACACATTTTACCTGGATATAAGCACATTTTGTGTTGGAACAGTGCCAATTAGACTGACTTGTTATGATGTACAATAACTTAGTTGACATTTTACCCCAAGGGAAAATTTTTCTTTTTGTATAATATGTCTTCACATTCTATGCTTATGAAACTCATGTCCACTGAGAAAAGAATAGATTTTCAGAGTCAGGTAGTGTCATTGATTTTTAAGTAGAATGCCACACTAAAATCAATTCTTCAGAGGGAAAGAAATGAAAGCATCCATAAAAATGTCTCAATTCTCTTCTTAAAGAAGCAACCTATAAAATTATCAAGAGGGCCATGAAAAGCGATTTCTAAATGCAAATACACGAATACAAGGAGGGGGCTTAGCTTTGTCTTTACCTGAGAAAACATGCAAATTTCATTAGAATGACTAAGATGAAACAGGTTGTGTTTTGATAATAAATGTCAGAAGACCAAGAGACTAAATGGCATGAATCAGGTACAATGTAGAACTGATTGTTCAGCTTAACTTCTAGAACGTCCACAGAGTGCTAAGAAGTTACTTAGAAATACAGAGATCACTTCTGTATAACTGGAAGGATATGGCATGACATTAGAATCAGACTAAGTAATTAAAAGATTGTTCAGACACTACAGAATCCTTCTTCCTGGATTAAAAACAACAAAAGCAATCTTATGACTTCACTGAATTAAATATAATCATGAAACAAATGTTCCATTACAATTACATTAGATTATTTCAGTGAAATACAAATTATTATTCTATGTAGCATGCCACATGCAAGCCTGATCAGAAGTTGCCAGAGTCTTTGGCTATGGGGAACTCACTACTGCTCCCATAAATTTAACATAATAGGTTAACTGAAGCATCGCTGTATTGAGGAGCAACTGCAGATACCCAAGTCATCAGACTGCCCCAGCAAAACACATTATGAAACAGTTTCACAAAGAAGTGCTCTGTATTTCAGTATATACGTGCTATTCTGTATTACAGCTTGTAGGAGTAGTATTGGATATAGAAGCAGTGTATTTGACCTCACATATATTTTAGTAATTTCTTAGTAATTACAGAGCCTGAATCAAACAAAATTTTGTGTCTCTCTAGGGCATTGGCCATATTCACAGAATCAGCATCATAGAATAGTCTGGTTGGAGGAGACCTTTATGATCATCAAGTCCAACCTGCCAAGAAACCTGGCATTGCCCAATTAACCAGGCACTGCATCAGACTTCCACTGAATCATCTTCGAATCCACATTGCAAATGATATGGCTACTTGTACACTTATATCTTGAAGGTGAGAATAATGTATTTTTGAAAGACAGTGTTTCTCTTCCAGCCTTTCTTTCATCCAAAACATTTTTCTTTCATTTGGAGCTGTTGTCAATGAAAAGATTAAAGAGAACTAATCTCTAAGGCTAAGCAGTCTTCACTTTTAAGAAGCCCATTCTACATTGCATCATTGTCCTCATTTGGTGTGAACAAACACGTAGTTTCAAGTCATACAAAACTCGGTTGGCAATTTCTTACTTTTGAGTTTACATATAGGCATGTCCAAAATGAAGGCAGGTTTGGCCTTTCAGTGCTAAATCTGGTCAATCAGATCTTGAAGTATGACTTTGCCATAAGAATTGTCTTAATGATGTTTCTCCAAAAGACATAAAAAAAGAATAACTGCACAGGAAAACACTATTAGCTGAAATGTGGATGAAAGCCAAAGCCTGATTAACACTTAGGACTTCAGAAAACACAGAGAGAAACAAGCAGCACCTATAGGTGAGCAGAGCAGGGACAGCTCTGGCAGCTGTGACTTCTAGTACCACACCCTGAAAGGCCTGGGAAAAATTGATAATATTCTGTGTTATCAGGACCTATAAAGAAAAATGTGTTAAATTTTCTCAGTCTCTAACACAGTTTCTACACGGTTGTCCAATGTAGAAATCAGACAAACAAACTGACTCAGCCCAGCTTGTGAGCTGGGTTTATTTGAGCAATGTGGGTTTTAATACAGTCTAATGCATCTAGGGCTGCAAAACAAAACAAAATGATGATGAATTCCCTGCTGCTGTTAAGCAAAGTTGAAGTATACTGTTCAACTTTTAAGGTATTGTTTGAGATGTGCTTGTGTGTTATAACAAAGACACTTAGATCACAGTCTTACTAAAATAATAGACATTCATTACTGAGGGATATGTACTGAAAATCTCTGCTCTATTAAAGTCAGAGTTTCTCGTGTGCACTATACTATAAATGGTAATAATTACTAGAGAATGCATAACAATAGAAAGGCATTATGTTTTAAGCCTTAAAGCAAGGAGAAAGCATTATAGTTTAATTAATTTTGTTTTCTTGTAGGAAACCAACTGAGAGCCCATTCCACACTCTAGGACTTCTCAACAATAACTCAGATTTTATAATGAAGTGGAACAATGGGTAGCTCAACATTTCCCAAAAATAAATGCACAAGCAAACAAAGTCATCAAATCAAATCTCTCCACAGCACACAAAAATCTCAGAGTTGGGCTTTCAGCATAGCTCTGTATCTCCTGTTTTCTGAGTGCCTAACTTCTTAGCTTTTACTGAATGCAAACAAACTGTTGTGTTGGACAACATTGTAAGGCGATCCACATCCATCACAAACCATTTTCTCTGCGGGAATGACTCAGGATCACAGAATCTGCATGAAGGAAATATAGTCCAATGGAGGGGACAAGTCAAGACTTTTTCATACAGTATTTGTGGATGTCAAGATTTTTTCAAAAGAAAAATTTAATCAAGAAAACTGGCACTGCAGATTGCCAAAAGAAAGCTGTAGTTTATTAAATATAGCTGTGAGAGGAAGATGCTAGTTTTCTCTTCATGGACTGTTGTGAGAACTTGTGATCATGTTGATCACTAAGAAGCAAAACTCCACTGCATAGTAACATTCCCGGGAGAAGGAAAAACAACTGGTTCAGAATTGCCATTAATCATGATTTAAGAAGATAGTAGTGGTTTTTAAGATGGAGTAAATGGAAAGGTTATGAAATAGAGACTAGACATGATATTTTCTTCTTTTTCCTGCCCTGACAACCATCAGAAATATGTCTCTTGTCCTGTTCTTTGTCCTGTGACTGCTAAATTCCTTTGCTGAAATTATTTCAGGAGCTCTTTAGGTGACTGTTCCTATGTGACTTGGTCTAGGTACTCCTGCTGTGGCAGGGGGATTGGCCTAGATGATCTTTTGAGGTCCCTTCTGATCCCTAATGATTCTATAACAGAAAAGAGGTGCTAATGCTTATGACACTTACTTCTTTTAATCCACAGCCCTGTTTCTTCCTAGTCTTGCAAACCCTTCATTGTCTGTTGAGTCCCAGCTGTGTCTACAAGAGTAATTCATACTTCACAGGCTGAGACACAGCCTCACTCTCACTCATGTTCAGGCTTGTAAGAAGAAAGTGAACTTTCTGTAGGGTAAGCCACGTGTATCTTGGGTTATAGAATATAAAATTTGTATTCTATTTTCATCTGTTGAAAGCAGTTGAGAAGCTGTGTGGGTTTGTCTCTTGTAACTCCAGGGGGATGGGGGAGTGAATGCCTTTTACTGGCCCAATTGTTAAAACCAGGTGGGGCAAAGTTTCTTAACTATCTTCTGCTGATGGACCATTAAGGCTCATAATATCCCATTGTGAGACGCTCCACTCAGTGGGGGGAGCTGACCATTTCCCACCTGCATAAAATGGGACTCAGGAACACTACGGGCTGGCTCTACTGGATTTTTGCAGAGGAAAAGAGCTATATAGCTACCCTTGCTCCAAGCTGCCTGCCTCGGCCTGGCCCAGTTTTGAGGTCCCCCGGGCGAACCCGGACCGCGAGGTCCCCCCCGGTCCCCCAGGAGTGCCGGGAGCCGAGGGCATCGACAGGAAAAGAGCTACATAGCTACCACTGACCCTTCCGAGGATGAGCAGGCCCCTTTTTCTGCAGCATCACTGTTTTGACAGAGCCACATCCGCCGCTCCAGGAGGACTGCAGCTGCATCGTTGCTGAGCGAGAGCCGCGTCCGCCGCTCCGGGAGGACTGCAGCCACCACCCTGATTAACAGGGTGTCAGGTTGGCAGTCTCCATTCCGAGGGAGACTCCAGCTTTCCCTAACCGATAGCTGTCTTCCTAAACCGAGACAATGTGAAAAGGGTTAGAGCTGAACAATATTTATGTAAGCATGTTGTTGCTTTGACGAAGTCATGAGGACCAAAATGTTAGAGGCCTTTCTGTTTAAAGAACACAGAAATCTCTGAAAACATAATGCTGTGAGGCATTTGTAGTCAAGGCTTGAGGGTGGTCTTTTTTGAAACCTCACAAAAAAGAATGTATTTTGTTTCCTCTCGTTCTTGCCCTAACTGCACTAGGTCTCTGAATAGCAGATTTTGATCAACTCAAGAGTGGTAGGGAAAAGATTAGGAGTTCAGGCAGGGGAGGGTTTTGTGTACCCACCACACAGGGAGAAAAAGTCAGTGGAAATTTTGGCCAAGATCAAACCTCCTCAGAGGAGTTAGAGCTGTGAGAACTGGAGAGGAAGAAAACTTTGAGGGAACTCAAGGAAAACAAAGTTTAGAAAGTGAATCAGAACTCTAAATTTAACACCAAAACTCTGAGGTCTGTGTTAAAGAAGGGAGGTAGAATTCCAAAATACATAAGTCTGCTTCAGTGTCTTTAAGATCTATTGGCTACTTCACTTGTGTCTTCTATAGCACTCTCCCCATCCCTATGTGAATCAGAGAGACTGGAATACTTCTCAAGAAGAATTAAAGCAATTTTTTTTTTTAAGAATTGTGTATCACTGTTCTTACAAAGAGGTCAGGGTAGTTTCTGGACAAGTTTTCATTCTAATATTTATATAGTTAATTGTTCTATGCAAAGAGTCATTAATATTTCCCTTAATTTTCTTTCCTTTTTTTTCCAATCAACTCTACAGTTTTTTGATCCCCAGCTTATCCCATTATCACTATCCTGTTCTAATTATTTTCCTTACTGCCTAAATTACCATACACACATTCTTTTTCCCCTCCAGGATTTGGCTTCTCATACTTTGATCTGCTAATTGGCTTTTTAATCATCTCACTTTGTTTTCTTTTCTTTTTGATATTTAAAAATTAATTATTGACTGTAATGACCTGCAAGGTACCGGTTTGATTACACTGGCTCTTGAGCCCCAGATACGCTGCCTCCAAGGCAACTGGTGTAACTGCACAGCTAAGACAGCATCAGTAAATCTGTGATTTATGCTCCATTTTATCTTATCCTGGAACCCTTGTGATTTAAATGTCTGTCTACAGATGTTTGGACTAAGACTGTCAGCTCACTGAAACCTTTTCACATTCTTTGGTTGCTACTGCCTGGACATACTGATCAGAATACAAAAAACCATGAAGTCACTTATCAGTTAAAGCATGCAATGAAGTTGAACTCTCTGGTTTCTTTCCAGTTGTGACCCAGACTCTTCATTCATGTTCAGATATTTTATTTTGGTCCTGTTTCTCTCCTTCCCTCAGTCCTCCTTTCAATTTTGACTCTCCTCCTTGACACTGTTTCTTTCCTTTGAATAATTCATGCTAAATTCCGCAAAGCTCCAGTTTTCTTATTTTATTGACCCTTTTCATAGACCTGTGCTTTTCCTTTTTACAGTTGTGTCTACACATTGTCAAAGCACTTAGGGTCACACGACAGGAGGTTGAAGGCTAAAGATCAAACCAGTCACCAAGTAGAAAAGTTCATGTTGTTCTGGCTAACATACATCCACACATGTCACTCTGCTGTACTGGCATTCCAGACTCTAATAATCTTCAGTTGACATTCCTGGATTTGCCTGGTGATGACAATCTCTGTATATTAAGGCTAGTAAATGTCTCCATTGCAAATCACATTTATGATTTTTTTTAATGTCTTGAAGACTGTCATAGGCAGACATCTGAAGGGTGCGATTTCTTGACAGACTGTTTATGTACTAATGTGTAAAATTTCCCTAAAATCTGCTCTGCCATTTCTGTTGCCCATAGGGTTGAGAAATTCAGTAGTGCCTTATGTTAGTGGTTGTCTAATCATCTTGAATACAAGTTCTTCCCATTGCACTATCATCATACCGTAAAACGGTTCATTGAAGTTTCCTAGCTATATAAAAGGACTTTAAAAAGTAAAAAAATCACTGCTGGGTTTCCCTCTGCAAGATAAAGATTTAATTTAACAAATTTCAGTGCTAATGTGAAAATGCATTTTGTTTCTAAATGGGATAAAAATTTGAATCCAACTCATGTAGAAGATGATGCTTACAGAACCATTTTGTGAATGCAAAGGTAAAATTTTACCTTTCCTGCACAGAAGACAGGAAGTCTCGGTAAAAAAAGGCATGATGCTTGTCTTTGCACTAGATCAGAGCCTTTCCATAAGGATGGCAGAGTAGGAGTGAACAGGTTAACCCATCCACACCATTGTTTTGTTTACTATTTCTCTGGCAAATATTGCTGGTACTGCTACCTCTGCGTATCCAGCCAAGCCATCTCTGAGATGTTAATCAATTAGAGCTTTGGGATTGAGGTGAATACACATTTGTCTAGCTGATGGGGTGATGTCGGGTCATAAGATGGTCTTGATGAACTCAGAGGTCTTTTCCAGCCTCAATAATTCTGTGATTCTGTGTCATAACTAATTCTTGGTGTAGTTATGCTTAATCTTTTATTGTGTTAAAATGATAGAGATTCTTTTTGTGATCACATCAATGTATTTTTATAGAGAATTTGTCAATTCCTACAGGGTTCTTCAGGTATCCAGGTGCTTCAATTACCAAGTTTCCCATAACACATGATTTATTCCTGATAAGTCTATCCCTGTAAGTCTAAGAATTCATTACAAGGAGACTTCCAAACAAGACTTTAAGTTCAGTGAAATGGAATGTCAGAGTCTTTCAGTAAACAGAACAACTGTGCAAGTGTCCCTATTTCTGTAATCTGAAAAACAGATCCTGCTCTTCCCACTCCTACAGTAAATATTTAAGTCATTATTTAAGCATATTCACATTGGAGGTTAGTACAACCTTAGCAAACTTTTGCCTTGAAATATTGGTACAAGAAACAAAAGAAACAAGGGCACACAACAAACTAAGCAACAAACCAACCAAAAATTGTGTTGAAGGAATAGAGTTGCCACATAGAGAATTTGAGGTGAGTTGTACCACAAAACAGCTTAGTAATCCTCAGGTATGCCATAGCAAATTTAGTGGCATATGCCTTAGTCATTTTCACCCAAAGGCACATTGTGTTAGCTAGAAGGAGATAGCATTTGTATGTGAAAATTAAAAAGAGATCATGAAAAAAATAATGAGATATATTGAAACAGATAAAGTGGAAACCCAAACTTGTAATCGATGCATTAAAAATAAAGCTTTCAATATTAACACAGTGTTGCATTTATATTAGATACTGAGTATTTCATCATGTTAATAAAACACTAACATCTGTTAAACACAGCTCCATGAGATCAAAAGAATTACAAAAGAAACACAAGTCTACTTGGTGTCCAACAACTTCATAATTTTATTAAAGCAAAGATTTCCATTTCATTGAGTATAAGTAGGTAAATTCTCTTTTCCAATAACTTGTGCATCAAAGGTAAAAATGGTCCTTATTTCAAAATACACATTTTCTATCACAAAAGAAAACAGACAATCAAATTAAAACCTGATTATATCATTTCACTGCTATAAAATCTGAAGAGTACTTAAAATAAACACTGAAGATATCATTATCAGTATAGATTTATGCCATAAGTGGAGCTGAAAAACAACTTAAATTAAACTTAGTTTAGTTAATTTTCCACAGGGTTGTAAAGGTCTCTGAGACTGCTGGGATTTATTATTTCTTCAATGTAACAGANTATATATATATATTTTTCCTTTGGATGTAATACTAATTAATTGTTTTGGACAAAGAAATTAATCAGCAAAACAAATCTAATGTCATGTCTCATGTTAAAAGGTGTGTCTGGGTCTCCACACACTTACTTTACAAACTGAAAGACATGCAGCAATTTATCTGAAAAGTCACTGGCTCTAAGACAGGAGGATCATTTTAGCTGTTATGGTAAAACAAAGGTGGCGAGACTGGATAGCGAAAGTTGTTTTCTGAGTAAAACTACTGCCCTTTGGTTTGAACAAAAATGCTCTTCTGAGGGAATAGATGACATGCTCTCTGTATCAATCAATCAATCATTTACTTGATCAATGTTTTTCACTCTTTGAAGAAATGACAATACAGAAGATTTAGCTGAAGTGGAACAAATGTTCACTTGCTCATCTTTAATGTAAATGTACCTTATGGATTGCTGAACTTTCCAGAGACTACTGCTGTGTTGATTAATTGCTAATGAATGCTAATGAAGTAGTGAGTTGAATATACACAGTGATGTATTTAAGTGATGATTGATTTGATTTAACACTAGCTGTCAAGAGAGTACTTACCACATGCACAACAAATCCATAAATATGCACAGAACTGCTAGTTGTCTTCCTGTGTGTCTCTCTGGTCTTTTAAGGCGATCTGTGACAGGGGAAGAACTGCCCCCAGACTTTGACTGCTAAGGTAAAATCATTCTTCAGGAGGGACATCCCCTTGCAATGACAGGCTTTAAGGAAGCATTGATAATCAGTGCACAGTTGCATTACTAAATGTCAGTTGACAAGTTCCCTTTTAAAAGCAAAAGTAAATTTTTAGAAAATTATTGTAATACAGAAAATTCTTAGAGACGGACTAAAATAGAAAGAGACAGTTCATTAAAGCTCCAAAATACAGAGGGGACATGAGGATAAACAAAATAAATACAATTTCCAATTTAAGAAGAGCAATGTTATGTTATTCTTTCACAAGGCAGAGAACAATAAATGGAAACAGCAAACTTTTTCTGGCAATTGCTATGCAGTTGGTTAGAAATTTCATTGGCTAAGAAACAAAGCAAGCTACTAACCTAGTGAAGAAATAAAAAACAAGTATGTGACTTAGTCAAGTGCAAGAGAGGAAAGAAGTGAAGGTGGAGGGTGCAGTGGAGACCCTGGAAGCCAGGATGAGGGATACTCTGTGGAGATCTTGCCAACTCAGAAAAAGTTGCCTGAGTGGGAAGATAGAGTTGTTTTCCTCATTTGGATGACAAATGCTCCAAGTTCGGCTGTCAGTATCCAAATTTCTGTTGTGCCAAGGTCTTTTGAAACACCTACTATAGCTGCACATGAACATTTCCCAAATATAGGTCTCTGGTGAATTCAGAACAATGACATTGACCATTCAAAATGAACTTCCATAATCAAAGTTAAAATCCCTTTCTTCAGAGGGGGTTCCTTTTCAATAATAGATTATTCACACAGGCAAACTAAAGCCAATGAAGTTCTTTAATTTATACAGCCCACAAGGAAGGAATAGATAGGAATACCTTGGAGGCACATCTTAGCATAGCTGTAATTTTCAACCCACCTTTGATTTTCAAATCCTTAAACACTTTCCAGTTGGTATGTAGAGCCTCATGCTGAGAATTTAAACCTAGTGGTAGTTAACATCCGGCTGTTGAAAGTAGTTCCACCTGAGCATCTCTGGCCATATAACTATATTACTAATTACTATATTACTATGGCCATAGTAAAAGGTAGACCCAGACCTTTTGCTAAAGGGAAAAGCATTAACTGTTATCCAAGTGTGGCACTTACAGAAGGGGAAAATCCATCTCAGTGACATTCCTACAGGAAATCTACACAATGTAGTTGTTAAAATAAGTGTTTGTAACCTATTCAGGCAAAGTGGACAAATTAAGAGGAACGCTCTGTACACAATTCTTGTTTCCAAGTTACCAGCATCTCAAAAGTAGATGTATCAGCTATGTTGAAATATAAGTATTTAAACTAACAACTACAAATTAAAATGGAAATCTAGCTTCAAACAAAATATTATCTGGTAACACTCTTGCAATTTGAGAACAGAGGGAATGGGGGGAAAACACAAAAAAATGAACCACTTTGATTTAGCAGGCATGTAAAAAAACCCAAAATTAATTACAGGATATTGTAAATCAGTTCAGAAAAATAGAAGAAGTTTATAGAGATTAATGTAAATTAGAAGCTATGAATAGTAGAAAATAGATGAGGGAGACAATAGAACATAAGCAGGTATCCAGAGTCAGTGTTAAGATAATACAAAATATATTAGGATGAGAAGAAATGTTCAAATGCTGTTAGACGTGGGGAAAATCCAAATATTGAAGCACACTGGACATGTTTCTGTCCTGCAGTCACTAATAGAGTTATTGATATTATAGAGTGACGATGAAGTGAGTTTTCTTCTAATGAAAGTATGAAAAAATACTTTCATTATTAATTAAACAGCAGTTATTAAAGGAAGCTTTTTCATCAGTGACAAACCCCATTAATTTGCCTCCTAGAGTAAGTCTAGGAGTCGGATATTATTCAGTGTGTTTGTCAGTCCATTTGGAATACAGCATAGTTCCTAAGAATGGAACAAAGTTGCTGTGCTACAAGAGCTGAGACAGATAATTATGGTTTCTTAGTCTAATCTCAATTCTGAACAAAATTGACATATTTGCATATCACAGTATCACA
>VZRI01008793.1:0-22606 GCA_013397515.1 Upupa epops | reverse complement strand
GTGCTGTTGGCCACCTTCTGTCTCTGGCCAGAAGGCGGCTACCAGCTCCTTATTCAGCGTTAAAAATCCAGTTGTTGATGTACACAGCCAGCCAGCCAGCGATACTTATCCGGTTCCCTTTGGGTATCTCCCCCTGATACACCAGGGCACAGACAACTGCAGGGACTGCACTGAAACCAACGGAGCCAACAGAGACTTTCACCACAAAACCTGTTCCCCTGTCTCCCTCGCTACCCATTAAAGCAGCAGAGCACGGGCAGGATGCACAGCAGAGCAGCCAAATCCACTCTTCCATAAAGAACAACATTCATTGTAATGCAGCTCCAAGTAGAGGAGGCAAGGTTGTGTAATCTGCATTGATTTGGCAGAGTGGGCTGGAAAATGAGCAGCTCTTGCCAGCTCAGAGCTCTGTGGGAAGCAAATTCAGCTTCTGTGACAGTCACTGTCAACTGGGTTTAGTTTGGCAATGCTGAAGCGGGTCCTGCGGCTGGGACAGTAACAGCGACAAAGCTTCAGCACAATAGTTACCTCTCCTTCCTCCTCCTCTTTCTTCTCCTTGGCTGAGGCTACTCAGCCCGTCTCTGCAACCCCCCACACATCAATCAACACCCCACACCCCCCTCACAGTTTACTTCAGAGTACACATGGACTCAGAGACCGCCCTAGGGTTGCACAGACCTGCTCCGGTTCTCCCATCTCCCTATCCCTCTCTACCTGCTGTGTCCACGCTTATGCTACCACTCGTAAGGTTTTATTCCTCCAGAGTGTTAGAGACCCCTTGGAAGAGGGTGAAGCCTTCCTCTGAAACCCTGTGGCCTCACAAAGACTAAACTCAGCCTCCCAGACAACTAGAAAAGAGTCTGCAGGGCCTGCCCCATAGAGCAAAACTGATGGAGAGTGCATGGTGGGGTCCCCACCCAGCAGAGGAGCTGAGCTTTGTCACCTGTTTTGTCTGCACCGTAGGCCAGGTTGGTACTGGGGAGACGTCCTGGGGTGGGAGCTGCAGGGGAAGGCGCAGCTTTGCTCTGTTCACTGCCCCGGTCGGTCTGGGTGCTGCAGTCTCTGCTGCCTGTTTTCGAGTGGGCTGAGAGCAACGGCGTGGAAGGAAGGACAGGAGAGGGGGTGGAAGGAATGGATTCGGAGCGATATTCTGTTCCCAGCAGAACACCTTGGTGGAAAAAGGGAAGGAAAAGTCACAATCCCAGCGAACCGACTGGGATCAGGGCTGCGCTGCCGTGTAGCACTTGCTCTGGGATGTGGAACACGCTCCATGCTTCAGCCAGCAGCACCGATTTGACCTTTCTCTAGCACCTTTCATGCCTGGGTGCTGGAGTCCCTGAAGGACAGCAGTAGCCTCATGCTGCTGCATGCAAAGCTGTGCACAAGCAGTTACTAAGCAGTGAGAAATGTTCTCGCTCAGAAATCAGCTCCAACAGGATCTCGTTTGCATTCAGGGTCTTCGGGTCTAGTCTATCCACAGCAAACAAGAAGTCAGCTGGGTTTTGCTTTGCTGCAGCTCATTTTCCCTCAACACCAGTGCAGGCACAACTCTACAGGGCACCAATCCTGAGTAGGATCGCTGCTCCTGGTCAAGGGGACTTTACACCTTCAGACAAGCCAGCTGGAAGGAAGCGCTTGGGATCTCTGGAAACATCATGTCAAATATTCCTACAGTCAGATAGCAGACTGGGAATAGAGGGTGAAGTCTCTTAATGACAGAGCCTGGACAGGAGAAGTCACTATTTCCCAGAAGCAACTCAAACAAGTTGTTCCAAACACGTCCCACCTTGCAGTCAGCTGTACTGCACACACCAGGGCAGCTGATCCAACAGCCTCTGCTGCTCCTGCCTCCCCTCCAAGCAGCCACTCGTCTGTCTGACTGGCCGCTGTTATTTAAAACTCACCTAAGCTGCCTTTCCAGCTCTTGTCCTCCCTTTTCTCCTCCAGGATGGGAGTGCTGCTCAGAGTGGAGGAGTGGGACAGCAAGCCCGAGCCAGCGTTTGAAATGGACATCAGTGACTTGGCAGGTCTCATCGAGGAGAGCTGGTCTGTCTTCCCAGGCTCCTTGCGGGAGCGCTGCTGCAGGACTTTGATCATGGCATCCTTCTCAATGATCTGAGCATGCAGAGTCTTGATCCTTTCAAGAAGCACAAAGAGGAGCAATGTACCTGTAACTCCAGTCTCCTTGGACTAATGCCTCAGTGCCCCCGTGGCTGGGAATGGGCCTCTCAGAAGCACTCAGGGAGGCAGAAAAAGGGTGCCCATCAGCTTATTGCCCTGATGCTGGCTGCTCACTGGTCCCCCAGAGCAGATGATGGATGAGACTTCCTCTCTACGCACACAAGCTGCTCTGAACAGCCATGGAAGGGGCTCTGAGACAGAGCTGGGCAGGACATGAGACCAACAGATGATTAATATGCTTTGGGGAGTCTGCACTCGACTCAACCCTGGGGAAAACACTTCTGTTGAGAGTGTGAAGAGGTGGCTGGAGCCTGGGGTCTGATAAAGACACTGTGAAGAGAGGAGAACAAGCCAGATGCAGAGCAATCTAAAACACAACTTTTCTGTGTTAGCCCTCAGCTTCAAGACAGGTTGTGGATTGCTGTGTAGATGCATCCTTGGCCAAATGAGCACTGGGCATCCTTCATCGTTGCTACTGGGGAAGGCACAAGACTTTCTGGTTTGGAGGCACCTACCCAGACAATTCATTTCAAACCTCTGTCCTAAGGAAGCCCGGATAGGCCCGAACTGCATTTTACCTTCCCTCCATGTCCAGACACCTCCTGTTGGCAAGCAGGATCTCTTCCTCCTCCTTCTGAATGCGAGCTTCCAGAGAGGTGTCGTAGCTGGGGTTAGGTGAGTGGTTGATCACCGTTGTGTCCCTGAGAACAAGCAGCAGAGCAGGACAACGTTATTGCTCCACTTGCTTTCTAGTTTAGGCTGGCACAGGGTCTTCTAAAAATCCAACTCCTGGTGCTAATGAAAGGAGGATTAGAAAAGTCAGTCTACTGTCCATCTCGGGCCAGTCTCTACCTGATTGCTGTACTCCTGTAACCCAATGGACGAGGCAAATCCAAGGATATGAGGAGGGGGAAGGATGCTATGGAGCAAGGAGCACTTTCCTTGACTTAAAACAAGAGAGATTCACTTCTATCTTTATCATACATTGAATCTGAGTATCAAAGGGTCAGCAGCTTGATCCAAAGAGCTTGGGGGTGGGCTGAAAAGAGTTTTAGACTGCCTGCAGACAGTACCTGCTGTTAACACTGTGATAGCTGTTCAGTCCTCTAACCAAAACAGAATGAGTCTTTCACTCTACCTGTTGTGGTTCAGGCAGAACGCAGTCACTGCAGAGCTCTCTGGCACTGCGTGACTCGGTATGAGCAGGCTCCTGACAGACCCGGGCAGCACGAATAGACTGAGAAAAGGCCACCACACACAGAGGAGTCCAGAGCTACGAGAGCTCCAACTCACTGCAGTAAGAGGTCTGTTCTCTCGGACCCAACTGCCTGGTAAATGCACCTTTTGACTCCACAGAACACCAGAGCGCTGACATGAAGGATACAAGAAGGTTACTCAAGGACACCTAACCTGACCCAGATTCCTGCTGGTGCCGTGAAGCATCCCTCCTGCAACCCCAGTTTCCTAAGAGATCCCAGAAAAGTGACAGAAATCCGTGGACAGCGTGGCTGAGGCTGGCACTGAAATGAGTGGGATCCCTCACAGCCCATAATTTGGCAGGAGATCCTATAGGTGCCAACAGCACATCAGCTGCAGAAGTACTGATACTAACGGAATAGTCTCTCGTAGGGGAGACACAGCTAGAGGGAAACGGGAAAACAGAGGTGGTGTTGTTCATTTAACCAAACCCAAAGAGGCCTAGCACATCCTCTCTCGTTCCGTGACGCACGATAGAGCAGGCTCCTACTTATCAGCCCTCACTGAGAATATAACACGGCCTCTGCTGACAAGAGCAGAAGGAATCTCAGGGGAGGTGGAGTACAGTCCACAATAGGTATCAATACCCTAAAATAACAGGCTGGAGCAAGATAAGAGAAGGCTCTAAACGCTACCACAGCAGATCTGCAACTTTACCCCTGTAATTCCACCAGGAGCTGCAAAGCCTGCAGCGATAACATCCCGGCTGGAATCTGGTTCACGAAACAATCTAACACAAAATCTGCCATCGAGAGGCAAGAACCAGCGAGCAATGAAATGATCTGTAAGCGATAGCCAAGGCTATGGCGCTGCCTCCGACAGCAGCTCTTGTTTACCGACCAGCCGGAGCGCTCGGGCCCGTTCTCAGCCATAAGAAGTGGTGTTGTACAGCTGTCTCGGAATGCAGGAGTGCTACTCCACTCCAGACACCCTTCCCACCCCCCTACGCAGCAGGATGTTTAGAGCAGAGTTTCCTAGTCGATGTTTCTGGTTAGTAACCACGCTGAGGACAATGTGCGCCGCCGTTCTGGAGAACAAGCGAGTCACTTGGGGTGAACGATGTGAATCACCACGCTTACCCCCATCTCACATGACTTCAGCGAGGGCTGATTCCTGTTTAATAACAATAAACCCCCAACCCCCTTCTCACTACCTATTTTTGAAGCACCAGCTTCTAGGAAGGGAGCAGAACAATTCTAGTCTGGAAAACAGCTCCTGCATGAGAAGGAATCTTCCCCTGGAGAAGCCTTTCTAACTGTTGGCAGTTGTACAGCTCCCAGGAAGAGCAGATGAGCTCTGCTTGCACGCAGAAGTGTGAGGAGCCACTTGGACCACAAGACAAGGTATCAGGGGAGGGTGGAAGGACAACATTCCTGGGTGGGAAATGCTTGGTTGGAAAGAGAAAACAACCCCCCGTGCTCTGAAAAGTCTCCTTTACCTCTGAGCAGCCACAGTTGCGGCTGCATCCAAAGCAAACTGTCTCATCACGCTCTCCTCCAGATACTTCTGCTCCCACTTGGTCATGTCAGCTTCCAGAGCAAGGATCCTTTCCTCCTTCTCACGCAGGAGCTCCATAAGCGCCGTGGCGTTGTACTCGGACACGTTGGCAGCCTGAGATGTTCCCTGACGCTGATTCCCAACGTTGATTGAAAAAGACAACAAATCCAAGAAGAGTCAGGATGAATCTGCAGGACTCGGGGTTGGTTTCTTTGCTTTTTGGCTGAAGGACAGAGGCTTGTTCAGAGCGGCACCTGCCTGGCGTAAGAACCACCCCCAGAGAGTGAAACAGAGTGGCCTGTGCCGTGCTGGGCACACCGGGTGATGAGAACAGTCTCCTTTGGAAGATCTGCAGGGGTGCTTCAGCCTCGCTCTGTCCAAATCAGGAAACAAGCTCAAACAGAGCAAGAAAGGCAGCTTCTGTCTGATAGATTCAGAGGATGGTTCAGGTTGGAAGGGACCTTAAAGACCTCAGCTAGTTCCAACCCCCCTGCCAGGAGCAGAGACACCCCCACACCAGTGGCCTTGAACACTTCCAGGGAGAAAGGGGGCAGCCACAACCTCCNCCCTGCCAGGAGCAGAGACACCCCCACACCAGTGGCCTTGAACACTTCCAGGGAGAAAGGGGGCAGCCACAACCTCCCTGGGCAGCCACTCTCATCAGGAAGAATTTCCCCCTGACTTCCAGCCTCAACCACCCCTCTTCCAGCTGGAAACCATTCCCCCTGTTCCTACCACTCCCAGCCCCTCCCCAGCTTTCCTGTAGCCCCCTTCAGGTACTGGAAGGCCACTCTAAGATCTCCCCAGTCTTCTCTTCTCCAGGGTGAACAGCCCCAGCTCTCAGTCTACCCCGTAGCAGAGGTGCTCCAGCCCTCCACTCATCCTCCTGGCCCTCCTCTGGACAGGTTCAAACAGCTCAATCTCCTTCCTGTGCTGGGGGCTCCAGAACTGGATGCAGGACTGCAGATTTACCAAACACTGAAGCTCAAAAGTGCTAGAACCTCAGGCACTGCTCCCAAATAAAGCAGCTGAACCCTCAACACCCAGGCCACAGCTGCCTGGTGCCATCCCAGAGCTGTCGGTACCAGCACAGAAACATGTGAGGCGGGAAATGCTCCTCCTAAAGCCTTTTCCCACCATCATGTGTGACCTAGAGGCAGATCTGCTGTTCAGCTCTGATGCCCACAGCCCTACAAGATCACACCCAGACTCTCTCTGAATGACTGGGTTGATGGATCAGTACCAGCAGCGTGAACCTGGAGATTAAGGAGCCTGGGATTAAAAAAACATCAGGTCTCCAGCAAGATTTGCAGGATGGGCAGAGCTCTCAAAACATAGGAGAGAAGGTAGATTTGCTGAGCTACAAGGTCAACGGATGAAGAGCCTAGTTTGGACAGGCTGGGGCAAGGGGCAGAGGGCAGCAGTTAATGGAGTTTATATTGCAAAATTGCAAAGCATGAGCAGGATTCTTTTACACCCACGTATAAATAAACACGGACAGGGATGGATAAATGCAGGGAGAAATAAATATTAGGAGGGTATTACAAGCTAGAACTCTAGCTACGTGGCCATGTGACTTTTCAAGTGAGGGATCCCCTAGAGTTCCCTTCATTTAATCTTTACTGAGGATCTGGACCTGGGGATGGAGAGCACTCTCAGGAAGTTTGCAGGAGACACCAAATGCTGTGGGGGTGTTGATCTGTTTGAGGGGAAGGAAGGCTCTGCAGAGGGACTGGGATAGGTTGGATCGAGGGGCTGAAGGACAAGATGGCCAAGTGCCAGCTCCTGCAGTTCAGTCACAACAGCCCCAGGCACCGCTACAGGCTAGGGGATGAGGGGTTGAGAGCTGCCCAGCAGAACAGAACCTGGGGCAGCTGGGAGACAGCCGGCTTCATAGGAGCCAGCAGGGAGCCCAGGTGGCCAAGAAGGCTAGCATCCTGGCCTGGATCAGGAAAAGCGTGGGCAGCAGGAGAAGGGAAGTTCTCAGGCCCTTATATACTTGGCCCTGTGTTCAGTTCTGGACCCCTCATTCTAGGAAGGGCATGGAGATGCTGGAATGGGTCCAGAGCAGAGCTATCAGGCTCAGGAGAGGTTGAGAGAACCCGTCATCTGAGGAGAGGCTGAGAGAGCTGGGCAGGTTGAGCTGTGAGAAGAGGAGGCTGAGGGGGGACCTCATTACCCTCTCCAACTGCCTGAAGGGAGGTTGCNGCAGTTGAGGCAGGGGAGGATTACATTCTTCCCAGCCAGAGTGGTTGGGCACTGGCAGGGCCTTCCCAGGGAGGTGGTGGAGTCCCCCTGCCTGGAGGTGTTGAAGAACCCTGTAGCCATGGGGCTTCCCACCCTGCTCGAGTGGCAGCAGGGAGGGGGTCAGGTTGTGTCTGTCAATCTCTCAGGGACTGAGGGGTTTTGTTGGGGTGGGGATGGGTGGACTCGGGCATCTAGGAGCTCCTTTCCAACTAGGATTGTTCTGTGATCCTGTTCTGGTTAGAATGGAAGAACTCAATCAACTGAAAACTACACAAGAGGCAACAAATGGATCATCTGCCTGCAGACCAATCTGTTCATTTTACAAGCTGGAAAGGGCTCTCCTTTTCCGAGTGCTGTAGGGTGCACTGTGCCATCCTACAAGGAACCCAGGGAGCCCAGGGGAAATGGTGGGTACCTGCTGCATCCGGAGAGACTCCAGTTCTCTCTCCAGCCGGGTCCGCAGCCGATGTTCTAGCTGTTCCCGTTTCTCACACGCTGCCTGCAGCTGAACCAAGGCCTGCAGCATCTTCTCTACTTTCCCCACATAGACCTGCTTCTTTTTGAGCTGAAAGACAGCAGGAAAACACAACAGAAGCTAAACATCAAGAACAATGAGAATGTGAGGCTTTGCAGAGCACAGAAAGCCAGCTGAGGAGATCACAACCAGCTGACGGCTTCAAACTAGAGAGCATTTAAGTGACTGGGCAGGTTACAGAGGTACCAGAGAGCACTCTGAGCTGGTCCACAGGCTGGGGACACCCCTCAGAGTGATACTGAAACCTGCTGAGAGTGGGTTTATGAGATTAAGCAGCAGCTGAATCAAAACTTGCAGGATCCTACTGCAGAGCCACAGCCATAAAACGATGGGTAGGACCAAAGCACAGATGGGATGTAGCTTGTGCTCCCTCCACACCTGCAGCCAGGTTCATTCAAGCAGACAGGACATTCATCTTGGCCCAGAGTGACCTGAGAGCTCTTGCTCCATTTCTCATCCCTACCCTTGTGTTCTCTTCCATCGTTCATCCTGCAAACCAAGCTGTGATCCTGCCTCACAACAAGCAGTGAGAAACAACCGCGCTGAGCTCTGCAACAACTGACTTGGCAAGGTTAATCTGCAGCTCAGGCAGAATAAAACCTAACTAAACAATAAAGAAAACCCCCAAACCCCTCACAGCCTGGGCCCAGCTCTACTCTGCTCTAGGGAATACACCGCCCACCTATGGGTATAGCTCTCTGCTAAGGAAAAGACTCTCAATCACAATTAACTGGCCTTCTGTGGCAAATGTGGGCCACTGAATTTTTAGCTGTGACTGTCATACCCTGAAATACAAAACAGATGAGGAAGAAGGGAAATCTTCTCTCCAGTTGGAGCCACAATGTAAAACACAGGCTCCCTCCCACCAGTTCAAAGAGCTGCTCTCCAGCTTCACAGAAGGACAGTCCACCAAGGGGTATTGAGGACAAAAGAGAGCACTTCTGGCTCAGAAATCCTCCTTGGAGGAGTAAAGGGCTCTGGCAAAGTGTTTGTTGGCCCCGTTCTGATAGCATTCCCTAGGAATCTGCTCTTTGGTGGAAACAGGGCCCTAGGCTGGCTGGGCTTTGATCTGAACAACAGGAGCCCTTCTTGCCTTGCACCTTCCCTCTGAAACAAAGCTCTTGGCCTGCGTTTCTTCCCAGCTCTCCTTTTTCGCTCTGCTGTTCCTTGGGGCAACCCAGAGACTGCAGTGTGAGTGGCAGAGAGAAAGAAAAACCTCCAAACACTATTAATCCCAGGCACGCTATCCTTTGCTTCCCTTCCCAAAGTCAGCAGGCATCTCATCTCACAGCATGAATGTTGCTGCCCTGGAGGATTTTCCCCAAACAACTATTTTATAATAAAAGTCACAATAAATAGCGGGTAAGGCAGCCAAAGTCCTTCCCACCACGCACAGACAGCAGAAAGGTATTTTTCTTCTTGGATTGCTCAAGATTTCAAGCTTATTTGGACTGGGAGAGACAAGGATATTGAAATACAACTTCATAGCCCAACGCTGCTCTGCTGAAAACTCATAAAAATCACAGCATCACAGGATAATCCTGGTTGGAAAGGAGCTCCTGGACCCCCAAGTCTAATCATCCCCACCCCAACAAAACCCCTCAGTCCCTGAGAGACTGACAAACACAACCTGNAGCATCTCCATGTCTTTCCTATCATGAGGGGCTCAGAACTGAACCCAGTGCTCAAGATGAGGCCTCCCAAGGGCTGAGTACAAACATTATCAGTAATAGGATGGGACCCTGAGTACCCTGATCTTGTGGAGGTGTCCCTGCCTCTGCAGGGAGGATAGAGCTGGAAGGTCCCTTCCAACCCAAACCATTCTACGATTCTGAATGCTTAGTGACAGTGCCTTCAGCTGTCTCAGACGCCAGTGAAGGGGAGGTTAAGACACCGGTTTTACACTTAGATTAAGGACAGCTCAACCTAGTTCTGTAAGCAGCCCCAAATGCTCAACTAGGAGCCAGCAGCAGAACCTAGGACTGGAGAGCATCACGCACCTCTGGTTTGCTCGTGAGTTTATGAGATTAAAGCACACGTCTGATAAACTCACCAGCAGCACAGTACAATGCAGAGAGCTGACTAACAACCTCTTGAAAATCAGCTCTCCTCCCCAGCTCCCTTCATTTTTTATCCTAAGGAGTAAGGAAGGAAATTGGGACTCTCATTACCTACCGCAACGGCTAAAAACTCTCCTTGAAGAATTAGCTTTCACCACCATTTGGCTAGTTGCATAATTAATAAACCGGAGGCTGCCTATGCGTCGATGACTATGCTGGCCTGAGCTCAAAGCATACCGAGAGCCCAGCCAGGAGAAGAACAGAGGATGAGGACACCCAAATTCCACTGCAATGTTCCCTTTGGAAGCGCTGCCATGGGCTGAACCTGCAGGTGAAATGTTGCGACACAAGCCGTTGCCCAACTCAGCAGCACTGCCTGCACATGTCTAAGCCCTGCACCAGACCCAGCGGACAGGCAGGGCTCGTTCCGTGGCTTTTTATACAGACAACTTCGGTTTGGTGGTGTTTTCCCTTCAGCTTCCAGCTCCAGGAACAATCACAGGATCAGAGAATGATCCTGGTTGGAAAGGAGCTCCCAGATCCCCAGGTCCAACCATCCCACTAAGAATCTCTGCCTCAGATCCAGTCTAACCCTCCCCTGCCTCAACTGCAGAGCAGTGCCCCTGCTTCTGTCAGCAGGCACCAAGGAGGCCAACAGCCACCCCTCCACAGCCTCCCTTCAGGGAGTTGGACAGGGCAGTGAGGTCCCCACTCAGCCTCATCCCAACTCAGCCCAGCTCCCTCAGCCTCCTGGCTCTCTAAACCCCTCCTGAGCCTGACAGCTCTGCTCTGGACCCGTTCCAGCATCTCCAGGTCTTTCCTAGCATGAGGGGCCCAGAACTGAACCCAGCACTTGAGAGGAGGCCTCCGAAGGGCTGAGTCCAAGGGCACAAGAACTTCCCTTCTCCTGCTGCCCACAATGCTCCTGATCTAGGCCAGGATGCTGTTGGCCTTCTTGGCCACCTGGGCCCCCTGCTGGCTTCTATGTAGCCGGCTGTCTCCCAGCCCCCCCAGGTCCTGTCCTGCTGGGCAGCTCTCAGCCCCTCATCCCCCAGNTTTGGTGTCTCCTACAAACTGCCTGAGGGTGCTCTCCATCCCCAGGTCCAGGTCCTCAATAAAGACCTTAAACAGCACTGGCCCCAACCCTGAGCCCTGAGGGACAGCGCTGGTGACCAGTGCCCAGCTAGATTCCACCCCATTCACCACAGCTCACTGGGCACAGCCAGCCAGGCAGCTTTGGTCCCAGTGAAGGGTGAATTAGCAACGCTAGGAAGTGCAGGGGTTGTGTGGGTATTGATGTTTTCCATGGGTTAAAGGCAGAGTTACCGATGCCACCCAGGTTTTAAGAGCGCAGGTGCTCCGTAAGCTCCAAATGCTCCTGCTGTGTCTCCAGCCGTAATTATCCCCCGGGTTTTTCATTCCACACACTCGCTGTTCTCAGGCAACTCACTGTGTGTTCTGGAGGTGTTGCTCAGCTCCAGCTCTGCCACTTGTGCTTCGGCAAGCACTCGTGAGGAACGATTTACCTTCCTGCGAAGCAGCCAGCTCTGAAATCTCTCCTTTGAATTCTTCTGTTATTATTTGTCCCTGTCTCAACATTCCTTTCACGGTACAGAGGATCAGCAACGTTGCTGCCAAGCAAAAAGGGGGGGGTATGACCGTAAACTGAGAGTAAGACTGTGTTTTCCTAAGACTGCAACTGGAAAGGCTCCCAAGTGTTGCCAGGGTGCTGCAGCCGTAAGAGAGACAGCAGGAATTAAACCAAGGAATAATGCAGCGTGCTGAGGCTTGTTCTTGGTCATCTGCCATGGATTCCTTACCCTCTCTCTTCCAACAGAGAGCCAAACCTGGCTGCACAGTGCCAAGGGCCACAGCAACATCTACCACAGGGGAGACGGCACTGAAGGACAGTAGGGAGTTGGACAGGGCAGTGAACACGTGCTCTGGGGAAGAGCTGGTTCCTGAAGCCTTACAGGGAGGCAGTCATGCCCTTCGGTATAGAATTTTAAATACAGTTGACAAGACAGCAATTTTCCTTTTGCTGCTACTGCATTTAGCTAAGAAGCAAAAGCTCATGCTCACGGAATAGAACTGCTTCACCTCAGAGTGCGCTGAGAATGCAGAGCATCCTACTCACTGGAGTATCTTTAACACCTCTTTAAGATCTCACCTAACCTTGGTGTACGTCCGGAAGCTCAGCAGAGCACCTCAGCACGACTGTACCCCCTCACAGCAGCAGCACATGGTACAGCTTTGTGTGTCTCTGCTTCAAGTCCATCCCTGAGTGCTCTGGAAAATATCATAGCTGAGTATCAGAGGTCAGGCTTTACCTCTATCAAGAACATCTCCTAATGAAATCATCGCAAATGAGAGCAGCCAACTCTCCTGCTGCAACAGGACTGGGGACAAGGAAACTAAGGAAGGCAAGGAGTGGCAGGGACTCTGCAGAAAGAGTTCTATTCAGCATCTTCACTGATGACCTGGATGAGGGGACTGAATCTCCCCTTAGTACATTCATGGATGACACCAAGTTAGTGGGGAGGATCGATCTGCTGGCAGGGAGGAAGATGCTGCAGAGAGAGCTGGACAGGCTGGGTCAATGGGCAGAGGCCAATGGGATGAGGTTGAACAGGGTCACGGGCAGTGTCCTACACTTTGACCACAAGAACTCCCTGCAGCTCCAGCCTGGGGGATGAGTGGCTGGAGAGCAGCCTGGCAGAGAGGCACCCGGCAGTACTGGGTGACAACTGGCTGAGCAAGAGCCAGCAGGGTGCCCTGGTCTAGCTGACTGTGGTGATATTAGTTCCTGGGCTAGGCTGGATGAGCTCAGAGGGCTTTTCCAGCCTCGATGACTCTGTGATATCCAGTACTCGAAAGCGTGGACTGATGCAGGGAATACCCCTGAAACATTCCCTGGCCTCCCAATCAAGTATTTCTGTCTTCATTCCATTTCCTCTAACCCTTGACAAGATTGCTTTCTGCAGTCGAGAGCCAGCTGGGAGAAGCAGGACACGTCTGGGATTCTGGCTGACCTGGAGAGCAATCTGTTTCCAAGTTAGGCAGAAAGATTTACTGCTTGAAAATGCCTACACACAGAGATCCCTGAACTGCAGGGCCTCCAGCAGTGGAAAATGAACCAACCACTCTAAACTAATTCACTAAACAGAGAAAAATGAAACTAGTCCTCAGAGTCTTTCTACAGGAGAAAAAGACTTCCTAAAACTGCGTGATACCTGGCAGCAGGCAACCTGCAGGCTCCACTGCTACAGAGGACGCTGCACAGTCTAAAATCAAGTGCTCCTGTCAGAGATCACAGAATCCTTAGGGATCAGAAGGGGCCTCGAAAGATCATCCAGTCCAATCCCCCTGCCACAGCAGGATCTGGGACTTCCAATTATTACAACAAGGGGTTAACAGTGCAAAACAAATCCTGTTCCTTGCTTTAGCCTTTGACAAACCATGGGATTTCCTTCAGAGATCCCGGGCCCTCGAACAGAAAGGCTCCAAGGAGGGCACAGGGGACACGGAGGAATGAGGAATTTCCTCTGTCAGGTCACTAAAAGCAAGGGAAGGTAGAGGCAGAAGCTGCTGCATCCTCTGGACTCAGGCTGTCTCTGCAGGACAATCATGGTCCTGGATGGAGCAGGTGAGGTACATCTGGTGCTAGGACAAGGGGCACTGGGTGCCAGCTGGAACAGAGGAGGTTCCCTATCAACCTCAGCAGGACCTTCTTCCCAGGGAGGGTCCCGGAGCACTGGAAGGGGCTGCCCAGGGGGGTTGTGGAGTCTCCTTCTCTGCAGACGTTCCAGCCCCACCTGGCTGTGTTCCTGTGCCACTGGGTCTGGGGGATCCTGCTGTGGCAGGGGGATTGGACTGGATGATCTTTCGAGGTCCCTTCTGATCCCTAAGGATTCTAGGATTCTAAAAACCAATCTGGCAGTCCCATCTGGCGTTTTCACTGAGCGATAGGGGTACAAGGCTGAAAGTCCTCAGTAGAAGAGGGATACTCTTTTAATACAGGACCTGGTGCATACAGGGCAGGGTAACTCTGCTTAATAGGAAGTCAAAACGGAAAGGGAAACCGAAAAAAAAGGGGAAAACTTGCATTACAGGATGCAGCTACTGAAATATGCACCTCGGCCGCCAAAGCTCCGCGCGAGAAACTCCACCCTCCTCTGCAGGAGATGCTTGGAGTCCTACACACAGACTAAGAACTTCGCTTAAACCAGCAGGAATTAGAGAAATAAAGACAAAGTGTGTCTGTGTCTTGGTCACTGAACATCACTAAGTCAAGAGGATGTTTTACAGGCCCTGTAAATGGAGCCCTGGGCAAGGAATTGCTTGCTTGGCTCTTCGGGAAAGGAAAGCAACTCATTGGGGATTTGAGAGGCTCCCACAGCTTCATGCTAGCGAGGCAAAAGCTGCTTGATAACCCTGAGTATTGTTCCAAAGTGAACTGTGAGACCTCAAACAGTGACCCTTCACCCCGCTCACCTCTAAGAAGAAGCAGAGTTAACTCCTGCTCCCTCGCTGCGGCGCTTCCATATTTATCTCCAACAGGAAGGGTGGCACTTCCCACCCAGCCTGTGATTCGAGCAAAGGTTGGATGCCCGTGATCACGAGCCCTCACGAAGCACATTTTGCAGCACACACGTGAGGTTTAAGCTACCGTGCAATCCACCCGACAGTTACTCATGGACGGCGCTGGTTTATCCAGGCAGAAGTACTCTGAAGTACTCAGTACTGCACTGAGCCCAGTTCTGGAACATCTGGAANGGCTCTGCTTAGTGGCACCCAGTGCTAGGCCAAAGGGCACTGGGTGTCAGCTGGAACAGAGGAGGATCCACATCAAGAGAAGAAACCTCTTCCTGATGAGGGTGCCAGAGTCCTGGAAGGGGCTGCCCAGAGGGTTGTGGAGCCTCCTTGTTTGGAGATGTTTCAAACCCACCTGGGCTGTTCCTGTGCCCCTGGATCTAGGGACTCCTGCTGTGGAAGGGGGATTGGACTGGATGATCTTTCGAGATCCCTTCCAATCCCTGACACACTGTGAGTCTGTGATTCTCCTAAAGGCTTCAAATTTATTGTGAGGGGGCCAATATAACTGCCTACACAGAGCACCTCCACACACACTGACTCCTGGCATGTGAACAGATCCTGGGAAGCCACAACAATGTCCTGTGTTCTTAAGTCTGATGCATGACCGACTGTGAGTGCAACAGGGTGCCAACACCTGAATGAGAGCCAAAGAGCTCTGATACGCTGCAGGATTAAGTGACAGAAGAGTTGTAGAGCCAAAGAGAACCGTGCCAGGTTTATATTACCCTATAACCTAATGCTCCCTGTCCTCCTGAAGAACAGCAGGGCAGGAGATGCTTGGCTGTGGCCAAGGCTGAAGGTGGCTGGTGATATTTAAGCATTTCTTTGACTCTGCTCTTCTTTCAAGCTACCAGCCTGAGTCTGGGACTGGAGACAACAGGCAGAAACACACAGGGCAGGCCAAACGGACAGTCTTCTGGGTCTCTGTGGCCCTGAGAACCATGCTGTGAGAATCTCAGTGAGGGAGTGTTTGCAGTGAAAGTGACAAGCCAAGCCAAGAGGATGTTTGCTTTGTATTGGGTTCACTGCTCCTCTGTTGGCACAATGCGTTCCTGAATGGAGAGAGAAGTAGAAGCAGACAAGGGGAGGTTTTAAGGGTAGTGTCTGAGGACAGCAAGACGCAGGTGGGTACAGGGCTCAACTGAGGATGATGGTAGGCAGGAAGATGGCAGAACTGCAGGAGGAGGGAACACACACGCAGGGGAGGAAGTGTGCTTGGTCACGAGACTTCCACCAGAGGCTCTTTGTGGAGGAAGAGTAGGAGTAAAGGAAGCAGAGGCTCAGAGAAGGAAATGGAGCCTCTGAGAGGAAAGGAGTAGGCGGGAGGAAAGACGATGGTCACAGTGACGCAGAAGGGCAGCAAGGTGAGAACCAAGTGCGAGTGGCAGGGACGAGGCAACAAAACAAACTGCTGTGAAAGCTGCCCTGCTAAGCAGCTCAAACGCGTCAGCCCCTCTTGGGAGGAAAACAGACAGGGTCAGGTCCAGCTTATTACGAATGCTGGGCACAGAGCTGCTCCCCGATAACCTGGTGTAAGTGGAACACCTGGCAAGGGGACAAGCTGCGTTTGGTTGATATTTGTTGAAAGTCCATCCAGATCTGAGCTCCCGCCAAGCGCAGGAGGTTGCCAGGGCTGGGACTGCAGTTCCAGGCTACTTTTATCAGTGAAAACAAAAAGAAAAGGAAACGTGGCTGCTCAGGCAAAAGCACTTCCAAGGAAACGCAAGACTTGCGGCTTATCTGTGGGTTCAGCTACCCAGCACAGAGCTGAAGTGATGCAAACAGCTTTGGAACCAGCAGATCTCCTTAGGATTTGCACAGGACAAACCCCTTGAAAGCCAAGCGATCGTCATTTCTCCATCCCATCATCCTTACCTCCTCCTCCAGTTTCACCACCTTGGCCTGAGCGTTGTTCAGGGCCTGGTCTCGGATCTCGATGTGTCTTCGTTGGTCCTCGTTGGTCGAGCGTGCAGCAGCCAGTTCGATTTCCAGTTTCTCTTTTTCCCGCTGTGTTTCTTTGTCTGTCGAAACAAAGAGAGGGTTAAGACAGGACAGCACTCGCTTCGACTCGGCGCTCAGGAGCTTTTCACCCCAGAAGCAAAGCTTGAATCGGAATGTCTCACAAGAGAGACGATGCAAATGCAGCGCTAAGGGGGAGAAATGGCTTTCAAGGAAGAGGAGGACTCGTAACCCTGAAAAACAAGCAGGGTGCCTTCAAGGAACAGAGTGCCACGGCGCTCGCGAGAAGGACCAGAAGGTGCATCGCTCCGTACAGTTAGGTAATTTGCCCTGATTATGCAAATGGTTAGTGAAACTTGGCACCTCCTCACCTCTGAGCTCAAACTGGGTAATTTTAATGTCTCAGGCTGGGGAGAGGAGATGGCAGACTCCTGTCCCTGAAACACTCGACCTCAGAGAAGGGAAGGCTGTTCTCTCCAGGGCATTCATCCTGCTTCTCCAAGTAATAGCCAGCTGTCCCACTTTGCTGGCAGAACTGTCAGAGGAGTTAGAGAACAAGTGAGCAGTGAGAACTCCTCAGCCTACCTCTAGAGCCCTTGAAAACGACCTCCCGGGCCAGAGCTGAGGGACAAGTATTACAGACTCAGGATCATTTTTGTTGGATAAGACCTTTAGGATCGAGTCCAACCAGGAACCCAACTGTCCCAAGGCCACTGCTAAGCCCTGTTCCTGAGCTCCAGATCTCCATGACTGTGAGAGACATCCTGGGGTGGTGATTCAACCCCCTCTCTGGGCTGACGATCCTTTCCATGAAGAAGCCTTTCCTCCTGTCTATCCTATCTGTCTCCTGCAGATCAAGAAATCCTTTTGCTCAGCACTGACAGCTCGTGTCCAGTGCTTCAAAGCTACTCCAAGCACAGTAGCTGGCCCTTTGCTGCTGCTCTCCAGGAAGAGCTGGACCCAGTAGGAGGCAGCTATGCTGTGGGCTTCAGGAACTGGGCAGCCACCTTCAAAGAAATCATAAATAAGATAAAATACTTAGGGATTGGAGACATTACCATCATGTAGGGGTGTAAAGCAAAGCCACAACAGACAGCTGATGTCCCCTGTCCGTGTTGTCATTCCCAGCTCAAGCAAACCAGCTCCAACGATAACATTAACACGCTTGCTGTCTACACAACCGCAGAATCCTCCCTGCAGTGATCTACACCCAGCACTGATGACACCAGAGAAACTGCATTCCAGAAAGCAATATCCCACGACAAAGGAATGAGAACAAGGAGTGGAAGGCTTGAAAAACAGGAACTAGATCCTGGGTGTTAGGGCAGACTGCATATGGAGTCCACGGGCCCGTTTGTGCAAGCATGTGCATAAGTATATTTACGGGACCACAATTATTCCCTTTCTTCTGCCAGCAGAGAGCCAGGAGCAAAGCTTTAGCAACACAGAGGAGCTGAAGATTCCCTCCTGCTAGGGGAATCAACGCAGCCCACACACACAGGTTACAAAACAAACCTGTCCACCAGCAGCAGCCGGAGCTGTGCAGAGCAGACCCTGACTGCAGCTCAGAGCTGCGTGTGACACGAAATGTAAGGACAAAGGCTAATGCCACCACCTGCCCACGAGCCTCAGCGTCCGCTCAGCCGGTCTGAACACGAGGGTAAACCCAGAGACTTTCCACTGTCACCCCAATGGCCATCCATGAGCTAAAGACAGCGCCAGAGAGGGATCCCAGCACCCGTCAGCGCCGAAGCAGCGGGTTACACCACAGGACATCTCTATTTTGCAATGTTATTGCGTTACCTTCTTATATAACGATCGGACAAAAGCGAGCGCCGGCAGAAGGGTGGAGCACACCACGGGATGACAGCACTGTTGGCTTGTGGCCGTCGGCCTCAAGACATTTCAGTACAAAGGGAAAGCAGCGATTCGCATCCATCGCTCTGCTTTGCCTTGGGATAAACCCATTGCTGAGGACACCATTCATCACCCTCCCCCCAAGCCCAGCAGGCTGCAAGCAGTGCTCAGCCCCTTCATTTTTGCTGATCTGGCAAATTAAAGAGAAAAGAGATGGGTGATGTACACCAGGTTCCAGTCCCACCCGTTGTAATTGATGCTGGGACTCTCATCGGCCTGGAAGAGTTTAATTCCAAAGCTCTCAGGATCACTCTGTGGAAAGGTGGTTACAGGGGAAATCCTGATTTTACAGTTTAAATGCAAAGTCTATTTTCTCCTGAACCTCTAGTAACTGTCGCAGGATGGGCTTCACACCCCAACAGAAAAGAAGTTGTTGAATCCCTCTTCCTTTCTGCACAGTCAGCTCTGGTCAGCCTCGATTCCTCGTCTGAGCTGTGCTAACCTCCTGCTCTGTCAGCCTCCCATAATAGGAGACAGCAGGGAGCCCAGGTGGCACCAAAGGCCAATGGCACCCTGGTTTGGATCAGCACTAGTGTGGCCAGCAGGACTAGGGACATCATTCTGCCCCTGTCCTGGGCACTGGGGAGGCCTCCCCTTGAGTTCTGGGCCCTTCACTTCAAGGGGCTGCAGTGGGTGCAGAGGAGCAATGAGGCTGGGGAAGGGACTGGAGAGAAAGGCTGACGAGGACAGGCTGAGGGAGCTGGGGGGGGTTTAGACTGGAAAAGAGGAGACTCAGGGGGGACCTTCTCGCTCTCTCCAACACCCTGAAGGGAGGTTGCAGTCAGGTGGGGGTCGGGGTCTTCTCCCAGGCAACCAGCACCAGGATGACAGGGCAGGGGCCAAAGCTGCCAGGGGAGGGTTGGGTTGGGTGTTAGAAAGCCCTTCCTCAGGGAAGGGGTGCTCAGAGCCTGGACTGGACTGTCCAGGGCAGTGGGGGAGTCCCTGTGTCTGGAGGTGTTGAAGGACAGCCTGGCTGTGGCCGCTAGGGTGATGTTAGGTGCTGGGCTGAGCTGGATGAGCTCAGAGGGCTTTTCCAGCCTCAGTCATTCTCTGATTCCACGATAATGATTGGTAACTCACTTTGTGCAAAGAGCTGAGAGATGGTTTTCCGATTGTCTTCAGACCCCTCAAATTCCTTCTCGGCAAGCTGCTTGTTGGCCGTCTCCATTCGCTCTGCCAAAGTTTTCAAGCAAAAGAACACTGAATATTTAAAACCTTTCAAGTCTCATCTACTCAGGATGTTTCTAACACAAACTCAGAGGAAAGGATCTCCAAGTTCTACACAGCCAGAACTAAACAGCCTCTCAGAAACCGAGCACTCGCTTCCCAAATGCTCTTGAAATCTATTCTCAATGCAACAGAAGAGGTTCAATAAGGTCCCTGAGAAATGATTCTCAATCAGTAACAGAAGAAGCTTCAATATTTACACACGTGAAGCCACTTCATTTCTTCCCCCCAAATAAATCTCACTGTGCAATGAAAACATTCCCTTACAGCTCTACTAATTGTTAATAGTGAGCAGATTAAATCACACTTTTCCAGTTCCCTGGTGTTAGGGACAGCTTAGCAGCCCTGTTAGAAATTTCATCAGCTTGTGAAACTAAGAATGAGCTGCTCATGCTGCGTCTGATAACAGAGAAGATCATACAATCATCAGGGATGGGAAGGGACCTCAAAAGAGCATCCAGTCCAGTCCCCCTGCCACAGCAGCATCACCCAGACCCAGTGGCACAGGAACACAGCCAGGCGGGGCTGGAACGTCGGCAGAGAAGGAGACTCCACAACCCTCCTGGGCAGCCTGGTCCAGTGCTCTGGGACCCTCCCTGGGAAGAAGGTCCTGCTGAGATTCAGAGGGAACCTCCTCTGTTCCAGCTGGCACCCAGTGCCCCTTGTCCTGTCCCCAGATGCCCTTGAGCAGAGCCTGGCTCCATCCTCCTGACGTCCACCCCTCACAGATTTATAGACCTGAATAGGGTCTCCCCTCACCCTCTTCTTCAGGCTCAAGAGACCCAGCTCCCTCAGCCTTTCCTCAGGTCGCTGTGTACTGTCCTCAACAGCATCAGGCACTGTACAGCCTCGCTTCTTTAAACCTTCAAGCATCTCAAAAGTGCAGATGGTTTTCTCCTAATAAACTAATGCTGTTGCTTTTACCCACATCAAGGTCACATCACTCTGCTCCGCCGGCCTCTTAGCGAGGGCTGGAAAAGGAAGGGAGATCCAAAAAACCAGATGCCTACACTGATAAGGTCTGACAAGGCCTTCAGGAAGAACAGCGAGCCTGCAGCCCGTATGTCAGCGCAGAGGGGTCACTGGACAGGAAATCAAGTGAACATGCCTGCTGTGGGTTTAGGCAGCCAGCAAAACATCTCTGCAGTTGTATACGCTGAACAAATTGTACCACTGGCTACTAGGATGTAAGACAAGAGAACTGCAGGCGTGCAGCTGGTTTATGGGATTCACCTTAGCGTGGTACTTCTCACTGAGAAACAGCCTGGAGATGAGAGGCTGCAGCCCTCACCTAAACCTGAGTTGCCGGCTTAAACCCTCAGACTGCTGAACCTACCCGAGCACCCCATCACCTTCTGGTTGGGTCAGCAGACAGTGAACTCGACAGCAAAACGCTGTCCATCACAATCAAACAGAGAAACCCCCCAGGTTTGAGATCATTCACCTCTTAGATCCCTGTTGAAATCGTGAAGCCTCCGGATTTCTCCTTCCAGCTTGTTCCTCATGGCCTTTTCCAGGGCGTCCCGCTTCGAGGAGGATTTCTCCAGGTTTTTGTACGCCTCGGAAACCTGCTGAATTTCTGTTTCCAGCTGCAGTGGAAGTGAAAACAAAGCTCTTAGTGTTTTTATACTACCCTTCCTTTTCATCAGTCTCAGAAAGGAGACGACTCTATCTAAGGAAAACATCTCGGGTTTGTGGTGGATCCTTCTNCCTTAGCACCAAGAACTTCCTTGTGACTTCCAGTCTAAACCCACCTTCTTCCATTACCCCTGGTCCTACTACTCCAAGCCCTTGGAAACAGCCCCTCCACAGCTTTCCTGTAGGCTCCCTTCAGGTACTGGAAGGTGGCTATAAGATCTCCTCGGAGTCTCCTCCAAGCTGAACAGCCTCAACTCTCTCAGCCTGTCCCTGCAGGAGAGGTGCTCCAGCCCTCCACTCATCCTCGTGGTCCATATTCCAACAGCTCAAACTCCTTCCTGTGCTGGGGGCTTCAGAACTGGATGCAGGACTGCAGATGGGGTCTCATGAGAGCAGAACAGATCCCCTCCCTCAAAAATCTGAACTCTCCTTCCAGATTCTGTGAGCCTGGTTACAGCAAACTGAAGAAGTGCAACTAGAGTGTAGGTTTTTATCCTAAGACTGGGACAGTTTGGTTCTGCTGTTAATTAGGGGGAAAAGGCCACAGAATATTTATATAAACAGCTGATGTGATCTCAAGTTGAGTAAGGAAAATAAAACAAGGCAGGCAGGCAAACTCATGCTGAGAAAACTGCCGACATTCCTGAGGAACTCTGCAGATCCCTAACTGTTGTGGCCCAAAAATTCTCAGTTAAACCTCCTGATGGCCTGGGTTAGTGCTTCTGCAGCTTGTGCTTTGGAATACTCCATTCACTACCTGGGGGGAAGGCAACATTCGAAGGAAAACATGCTTTATCCTCCTGGCCTTTGGTGGAAAACGCCTCAGAGGTTTGGCCAGAGCAGGAGATTCACTTCTGAATCCTTAGGGATCGGAAGGGACCTCGAAAGATCATTCAGTCCAATCCCCCTGCCACAGCAGGATCACCCAGACCAAGTGGCACAGGAACACAGCCAGGCGGGGCTGGAACGTCTGCAGAGAAGGAGACTCCACAACCCCCCTGGGCAGCCTGTGCCAGTGCTCTGGTACCCTCCCTGGGAAGAAGGTCCTGCTGAGATTGAGAGGGAACCTCCTCTGCTCCAGCTGGCACCCAGTGCCCCTTTGCCTCTGCTTCCCAGGCAGAGTTTGCACTGAAAGGGAAATATGGATCCACGTAAGGGCAAAGCCCATCAGCACCGTCTGCAGCAAGGAAGGGAAACCCATTTTTACCCTTCTTTCGCTAGCAGGAAGCTGTCAAAGCTTTCTCTAAAGCATTTCCTGCCCAGGAACCTTCCCAACACAACAACCAAACCCTGGAAAAGGGTGACAGTGGGAGTAATGAGTGTGGAAAGGCCCAGTGGCCACCTCAGCTCAAGCATTCTAAGCAGTCACACCTTTCCGTAGTGCTGGAGCACAGCAAGGCTCACAAAGTCCTAGTTTCCAGTCACATCAGCCTTTTCACAGCCTGGAGGCAAAGCTGACCTCTGCTGCAAGGCTCGGAGCCTCTGGTCATCA
>VZRI01008789.1:0-24082 GCA_013397515.1 Upupa epops | reverse complement strand
GTTGGATCATTTCTAACAAACAGTAATTTCTCATGACTATTTTTGGTACCAGAAGTTCTATCTTGTGAAAACAACTACCTTCTGTATAGTGAAGCCAAATTACTAAGTGGATCGTTGGTGTAGTTAGTCAACTAGCTACTGTTTTCTTCAGTAAGAGAGGTTCTGGGTTTTGTAAACTTAACATATCTGGCTGGGAAAAAATTCTCAAGGATTGTTTTTCAGAGGTCAGCTTCAAAGATGTACCAGATTGTGAAATATGTTCATCTGATTCTTGTAAATGTGGAATGGTGTTATAGGGTGGGAGGTGATATTCTCAATCTGTACAATCTTTGACTATCCTGTTTGTCCTTGTGTGGCCCTAAGCAATGTGGGAAGGGAGGCAGGATGGCCTTTTTTGTTGCAAGCAGCACCTGGTAAACATTTTTGAGTATTGGCCTGAGCCGGTTTTGTTGTTATGCATACTTTGGCCACTATCGGAGGGAGCCGAGATTCCAGAGAGTGAGGAGAGCATGTGCTGAAGACAATATGCGTATTCATAAATATACATCAGCATAAGGAATATAAGCCTCCAATGTGGGCTCGGTCGGTGTACGTCTTGGTAGGGTAGAAAGATCCCAGCGTACCCAGCACTGTTTTCTTGTTTTTATTCTTTTAATACGTTAGAAACTTTATTTGGAATCCTGTTTGGGAGTAAATTATTTATCACAAAGTCCTCACTCAATCTCTTTTCATCCTCTCAGAAACACTTTCTCCAACTTATGCCAGCAGTAACTAGTTCAGACCAGTTTTACCCCTTCCAAAATGTGTACTTGCCTTTATTTTTATTGCATGCTGTCTCCTTTGATGAGAACTGGTCTTCAACTGCAACATTTCAGTTTTGAGGGTTACAAGATGCTTGCATTTGGAAAATTAATATATACCCTGGCCAAATAGATGTCTTTACTGGACTTTGCCTTAGGCACAGTGCACTAGGAGTAGTCTGCTATTGGTATTTGATCTACATAAAATGCTGATGATTTTAGAATTTGAATTGTCATATGCAATAACTTCTTTTTTCTAAAGAAGAAGCAGCGCTAAGAAAGTTTTTACACGTTCTCTGTTCTTAATATCTTTATTTTCCGTCTAACTAATGTCTTCTTAATCAAGTTTCTTAATTGTTATGCTATATATACTACCAGTTTGTTTTCTTTCCCCTCATCTCAAGTTCAGGAATACTTGATTTTGGATCCCACAGTACACTCTTTTACTTAGAATATATTTAGTGTGGAGATTATTGTCAGTAAAGCACTTTCTCTCTGGTTCACTGAAGCTTGTTTTAATACTGCCTATTGAATCACAGAATATCCTGAGTTGGAAAAGACCTATGAGGACCATTCCGTCAATCCTCTGATGCCACACAGGGCAACCTAAAAATAAACTATTTAACTGAGAACATTGTCCAAACTGACATGGCTTGGAGCCTTGACTGCTTCCCCAGGGATCTTGTTTCTAATGTTTAAGCACTCTGTTAGTGAAGAACTTTTTCTTGATTGCCTCCTAACCTATTTAAGAGGAAATAGATACTACTTCTGAGCTAACCTCTTGAAATACATTGTTGGGGTTATAAAGTGAGACTTGCAATAGGCTTTCTTTCACTTGTCTATCTTAAACTCAGTCCCTCTCTCAGTTGGAAGCTGGCATTTATGTATTTCACTGAATTTTCATGCTTCCTGTAGCTTATAGTTAGGATTTTGAATTATAATCCAAATGCTTTGTGAATGCAGAAAATGGTGGTACATGCTCTTTAGGGGACTTTTGGTTGTGGGCAGGTGAGACCTCCTTTCTGTACACATCCGTCAGGCAGAAGGATACCTGTGCCCTTTTCATGTATCAACACAGGATGGTTACATTTGCCATGTCACAGAAAGACAGCATAATTAAGTCATTAAAGACTGACAGCAGAAATATATTCAGAAATGGTGTTTTGAATAAAAATCTCCCCTTCCTTAATCCTTCAACTTGCCTTGCAAGTACCTTCAGCATCTCTAGTGGATTTCCAGGTAACAGAAGCAGAATGTCCTTGCTCACAGCAGTTTCTTCTGTGTGCATTTTTCTGCAGGCAGCAGCAGTCACTAGTAAAACTTGTCTGTGCTCAGAGCAAATACCAGCTGTCCTCTCTTGCTTACTGAACCACCTGGATATAAGCCAGCTCTAAACTAGAAGCCATGTAGTTCTGTTAACACGGCACTGAGCCCAAGTGCCACACAAGCCTGTGAAAGTCCTGTCTCCCATCAGGGCTTATTAGGTCAAACTCAGTGCCATGTTAGTTTTGCCTCACCATCTTCTGGTCTGCTGCTGTCTTACATTCAGGCAGCCTGGAGTGCAAACAAATCCAACTGCAACTGCTTGTAAAATACCATGTAGGTGCAATTCATATTTCTTTGCACAGCAGTGGGTCATCCTTTGCCAAAGCCTGCTTTAAAATTCAGCTAAAAGTGTTATAGAAGCTTTGTACTTAGAGGCTCATCCCTCCAGGAATGTGTCTCTTTAAATGTCCAGACCCAAGTAGGGAATAGTCTTTGATAAATGATTTCTTGATAAATAACCACAGCTGTTTCTTAGGAAGCTGTTACCATCCTTACTTGATGCTATAAATATTTTTTCCCAGTCATTTGGATTCATGTGAAAAAGAACTTGAAAAATTCATATTAAAAGTCAAATAAAGTCCAAAATCTAAGCTTCTGTGCATTCCTGGGCCATATTTTTAACCAACTACAGAAGTACTGTAGAACATACCATGCCATACTACCTTTTACTGGTGTCACATTTCTTAATTCCAAGTTGGAGAAAATTTCATAAAAGTGATTTTTTCAGGTATTGTGCAGTTTATTGTAGCTATAATTTTTATTATTGGCATATTAAAAGGAGGCAGGAAGCCTAAAGGGGAACTTTTAACTGCAATATTACAAATTTTGTTCAAGTAAAATGTCTGTTCAGAACCTGAAATGAAATTTGCTTTGAAAACACCTGCATGCTGAGTAAATTCCTAATTCTAGATGTTTGTTTCTGCATTTCAAATACCATATTTTACTATATTGATGAAGTAGCCATAAGGTAATTTATACATTTCAGTAATGGAGATCTTATCATAATATCCAAATGGCACATACTGTGCTGCCATCTGCTCATTTTTTCTTACTAAACTGAATGAGAGAAAAAGCCCTTAAAAAAATATTTTATAACATTTACCTACACAAAGTGTCTGTATATGGTAAATACAGATGTATTTTTGGCTTGCAAAGATGTTTTTCACAGAAAATGTTTTTAACAATTACATTTTATGTCATGTTATTAATCCTTAAATGCAATGCAATTTGTTCTTTTTGTAAATGAAAATGGGAAGAGCAACTGATGTAATCTTCTCGGACTTGTGCAATGTGTTTGACACTGTTCCTCATGACATGCTTGTCTCAAAGATGGAAAGATACGGACTGCATGGTTGCATTATTTGATGGGTAAGGAATTTGCTAGAAGATCACACAGTTGTGATCAATGGCCTGATGTCATAGTATCATAGAATCACTAGAGATCAGAAGGGACCTCGAAAAATCATGTAGTCCAATGCCCCTGCCACAGCAGGATCACCTAGACCAAGCTGCACAGGAACACATCCAGGCAGGTCTTGAACGTCTCCAGAAAAGGAGACTCCTCAACCCCCCTGGGCAGCCTGTTCCAATGCTCTGTTACCCTCACCAGTGACAAGTGGAGTTCCTCAGGGATCTGTTCTGGGCCCTATGCTGTTCAACGTATTTGTCAGCAACATGGGCAATGACATTGAGTGCACCCTCAGCAAGTTCCCTAATGACACTAAGCTCTGTGATGCAGTAGACTCACTGGAAGAAAGGAAAGCCATCCAAAAGGATCTTGACAGGCCTGGGGAATGGCCCAGTTCAAATTGCATGATATTCAAGAAGTCCAGGTGCAAGGTACTGCACTTAAGTCAGGACAATCCAAGGCACAAATACAGGCTGAGTACAGACTGGCTTGAGAATAGCCCTGAAGAGAAGGACTTGGGGTTGTTAATTGGTGAAGAACTCAATGTGAGTTGACAGTGTGCTCAGGTATCCCTAAAGGCAAACTGTATCTTGGGATATATCAAGAGGAATGTGGTCATTCTGTAATCTGTGCCTTCCAGAGGCAGGAACTGGTCTTTGGAATTACCTGAACATTCATTATATTAGACTTGAGACTAGGAAGAGGTTTTTTACTGAAAGAGTGATCCAGTTTTGGAACGGGCTGCCCACAGAGGTGGTTGGGTCACCGTCTCTGGAGGTGTTCAAGGTTAGTCTGGATGAAGTGCTGAGTGGCATGATCTAGATGTCAGATGTTTAGGTTTACTTGGTTGGTTTTAGGTTGGACTGGATGAACTTTAAGGTCTTTTCCAGCCTCATCATTACTGTGATACTATATTGATTGCAGGAGATTTAGCCAGAAGTACTTAGCAGAGAGGAGACTGCAAAGAGGTGATCCTGGCAGCTTGGGTGATCTTTTATGACATGAAGAATTCTAATGTCCTGTTCCTCCTGTCAGGTTATCAGAGAATTTCCATTTTTCTTTTTATACAAGGAATAAAACATATATATTGTTGAGCCATACTTCATTTCAGTTGTGTATGTGGGGAAGGGAAGGGTGAAGTTCTTACTGCAGGCAAGATGAAGTGGCACACTAGATGAATGTACCATGCTCAATAGTGTTGTGGAAATAGGAAGGATTGTGTCTGTCCTTACTTTAGCAGTTCTCTAGCCTCTCAGCCAAACTCTATCATATTTTATTTACCCATGAATCCTTTAAAAGCCAGTACCACATGAATAATCTCTCTGGAGCTTTAAGGTTTTGAGGTAAGTTGTTTTTCGTTGGGGCTTACTGTTCTAGGCTTTTGGGGTTGTTTGTTTAGAGATTTTTTTGGGAAGGTAGCAGTATGCACATATATTGTTTAATTAGTGTTGTGGTCTTCTTTAGTTATGTTGTGTATTTAATAAAGCAGTCTTGTCAAGCAGTGTTATTGCTTGCCATGTCACTTCAACTTCAACATCCTTCTTCCCTCAGATAGATGTATGACTTAATTATTTTGTTTCATTGAGCTTTTTTCTTTTCCTGAGTTTTTTTGTTTTCCTGAGATTTCTTTTAAATGAGGGATGTATGTTTAGATTTTTTTAAGTAGAGGCTATATTATGGGATCCCCGTGTTCAAAAGATTCATGTTTAGATCTCCAACCTGTACAGCAAACTTATAACTACTTAAAGTTATCACTGCAATCCTGATAATAAGCTCATAAGTTCTGGGCATCTGCTCTTCTTTCACTTTTGTTTCAATTGAAGTGGTTAAGCATGGTGAAATTAATGGAAAAATAATCTATGAAATCTTCATAGAATTCCAAATTTATGTTGTATTATTCAGGAATTTCTGGAGTTAGATCTTTGGAATTGGGGAAGGGCTATAATTATCAGGTGTTGTAATATGATTGTTATGTTTTATATACCATTTCTTGTACATTCACTTCTGTCAGCTTTTATATATAGGATACCACACTAATTAGGCCTTTGTTCTGATAGGACTTACTAAGCACATGGATTTTTAAGAATAGACAATCTTTGAAAAGCCAGGGCTTCTCAATCTTAATCCTAACAAAACAGGCATTTGATAACATTGCTTGCATTTCACTGAAATCCACAGGAAAGAAATTGCTTCCATTAAACCATCTGTTGAATTAACATTTTTTAANCTAGCCTCTCAGCCAAACTCTATCATATTTTATTTACCCATGAATCCTTTAAAAGCCAGTACCACATGAATAATCTCTCTGGAGCTTTAAGGTTTTGAGGTAAGTTGTTTTTCGTTGGGGCTTACTGTTCTAGGCTTTTGGGGTTGTTTGTTTAGAGATTTTTTTGGGAAGGTAGCAGTATGCACATATATTGTTTAATTAGTGTTGTGGTCTTCTTTAGTTATGTTGTGTATTTAATAAAGCAGTCTTGTCAAGCAGTGTTATTGCTTGCCATGTCACTTCAACTTCAACATCCTTCTTCCCTCAGATAGATGTATGACTTAATTATTTTGTTTCATTGAGCTTTTTTCTTTTCCTGAGTTTTTTTGTTTTCCTGAGATTTCTTTTAAATGAGGGATGTATGTTTAGATTTTTTTAAGTAGAGGCTATATTATGGGAACCCCGTGTTCAAAAGATTCATGTTTAGATCTCCAACCTGTACAGCAAACTTCTAACTACTTAAAGTTATCAGTGCAATCCTGATAATAAGCTCATAAGTTCTGGGCATCTGCTCTTCTTTCACTTTTGTTTCAATTGAAGTGGTTAAGCATGGTGAAATTAATGGAAAAATAATCTATGAAATCTTCATAGAATTCCAAATTTATGTTGTATTATTCAGGAATTTCTGGAGTTAGATCTTTAGAATTGGGGAAGGGCTATAATTATCAGGTGTTGTAATATGATTGTTATGTTTTATATACCATTTCTTGTACATTCACTTCTGTCAGCTTTTATATATAGGATACCACACTAATTAGGCCTTTGTTCTGATAGGACTTACTAAGCACATGGATTTTTAAGAATAGACAATCTTTGAAAAGCAAGGGCTTCTCAATCTTAATCCTAACAAAACAGGCATTTGATAGCATTAAACCATCTGTTGAATTAACATTTTTTAAAACAATGATTTCTTAGCTCCTGCTCAGCCTCTTTAATAAAGTGAACATTTGCATGTTGTGTAGTATCTATAGTGGTTGTTCTGGAACCCCCACCAATTAAGGTTGGTGAATATGGAACAATTTGTTTCTTATGATTCTATAGATACAGAATTAGAGGTTATATTCCCAAAACAGAGGTGGTGACATTTTTTTTTTTCCGGCTTCAGAGAGATTTGATACTTAAGCTTCACAACGATTTTGCATCTAAAAAACATGCTATGCAGAGGTTATTCATAATGTCACCCCTCTCAAGAAATGAGCTAGCTTAATTTGGTCTCCAAGAAAACAGCTATGGCTTTCTTAAGCCAAACATGACTTCTAATTATTGTCATTTATGTATATACAAACATCATTGCTAGTCTATAGTCTTTTCTTTTGGACTTAGAGATTTCTTTATGGTTTTGAGGGAACCTCTATTCCCTTGCTTAGCTTCTGATAGAGATTAGGTGTGAACACCTGGGATGCATATTTAGAGTGATGGTTGATTTCACCTGTTTTATGTGAGATTTTTGCTCTCAGTAAGCATTCCATTTTATGTAGTTAAGTTCACTGTTCAAGAAGATATTTATTCTGTCATGTCACTATGATATCATGTTTGGATGGTTCAGACACTCAAGAAGCAGAGAATTCAGTGGAGTATGCTAGGGTCACCATGCAGCACTCTTGCAGTTTACAACCATGGTCTCATTTATTTTAGGTCATAGGATTGAGGATAACAGTTCAATTTCTCTTTAGTTCTGTGTTCTGTTCTGTGACTCGCAAGTTAGTTCATTGTCCAGCATAGACGCATTTAGAGCCCACTAAAAAAGATAGATTTACCCACAAATGTACAGATTATTTGGACAACTGATCTTTGCAGTGAAAGGTGGGGGAGATATTTGAATGTCATCAGCCCAACTCTTGGAGTAGAAGAACGTAGCAAAGCAATTTCCCAACAAATTGGTTGATTTCTTCCTCTGCACAAATGCAAAGTATAAAGACCACTTCAAAGCACAGCAATAATGATGTTATAGATGCAATAAAGTCACTTGAGATTGGAGAGATGAAGGATTCAGTGTAACTCAGAATATACTGGTAATTTGGCACAGCTGATTGCTTTCTATGGTATGGAGTTGTGAGCTTTCACTTTTATTCACATAACCAACAAAATGCAGTGAATAGGCAATTTAAAATAATATACTGAAAGATTTCATTGTTTACTTCTGTGACAGTATATGAGCACAAAATTCCATTAAAAATTGATAAAAAAATACTAGAGTTATTTTCTGTTTCTGACCTCCTTCTTTTTGTGCTTGTGTACTTCTTTCTTTCTTAGAGCAAACCACTGGATTCTATTGGTTGAAGCATTTAACTGCTCTCCCCTCACCCCACTGCAATGAAGCCATACAGGAGGGCTTTGCCTCTTTATTGCTTTCTCTGATGTGAGCAGCAGCCCATAGAAAGGCCTAGAGTGAACCATATAACATCATTACTGTTAATGGACCCAGAAAGCACAGTCCATGAGCACACTACTTCTGCTTGAAAGAAAACAAAACCCAGTAGACATTTAACCACACCTCATTCAAATGATGAATGAAAATGCTGAACCCTTTCTACATGACAGATGAACACTCTGAGCTGACAAAGATTGTTCAGGCAGACTGCATCTGTAAAATTAATGGTTGTGAGAGATGACTGCAATATTTTTCTGTATCAGTATTAATGATGCTTAAAATGCATTCCTGAATTCCATATGCTTACAGATATAAGTAGATTTGAAGGCATGTCATGCCTTTTTTCTTTAACTAATAGATTAGTGGAAGTGGCTGCCATAGTTCAGCTTCATAATTTCACTAATATAATTTGAAAAAGTTTGGTTATAGTTTGACAAATGTACCTGTTTACATGAAATCCTTTGAACCATAATAATTTTTATCTAGATATATGCCAAAGTACTTGAGAAGAATATGGGCAGCTGGTGAGCCGTTACCCAGTAGTTCACAGACAGAACTTTCACTTCTTTCATTCTTTACACTTCCTTGAATTTGTCTAGAAAAGTTGTTAATACAATCGGCGAGACTTTGTTTCTTTAACATATTTTATTTACATTTTAAAATACTGTTGTGCTGTAGTCACTTTTGCAGTGGCATATTTGCATGACAAGCTATTGAACTGCTGAGCTGATATCACAAATTATACTGTTTAAATTGGTTGTGAATTGATCAATGCATATGAGATGTGCTTTGGTATTCTTCTAGTAGATCAATTCTAGATGAATTTTGGAATGGTGGAGTTTATTTACTAGCAGAAATAGTATGAAAATTTGTGATCTTAGGGAGTAAACACAAGGTGCACAATGAAAAATTTTCCCCTCCATGATCTGCTGGTATTCCCAAAACTTGACACAAATGAATTAGTGTTATAACCAATACAAGGTAATTCAGTCTCAAGTTCAGGTATTTTTTCTAATGCATAATTTTTTGCTCATTGCAATTTGTGCAAAGTCAGTAGCATCAATTGTTTCACTTTATAATAGTAATGCAATATTACTCTGTGTAGGAAATACTTTAGCTTGTCAAAATAATTTAAAGACTTGTGAATAGGAACCTATATTAAAGAATTAGGAGCAAGCATGAAAGAATACTTTCACCTCTGCTTTGCTTTACAAGTTTTTTTAAAAAAGGCTATTACTAATGCAATGAAGAATTGCACTATTTTGTAGAAATTAGTCTAATGCAGGAGTGTTTTTCTGCACTGAATATTCACCCATATGTGGGCTTAGGAAGCCTTGGTATTTATTGTGAATCTAATAAAAGTTTAATCAAATTACTACAAACAGTTCCCATTATTTTTGATTGAATGATAGATATATTATTACAGATAATTTCCAATGATACACTTTTTACTGCTATAAACAAGATTTCTTGTTTCTACATGCTGAGCCTTATCACAGTATCACAGTAATGGTAAAGTTGGAAAAGACCTTAAAGATCACCCAGCCCAACCTTAATCCAACTAAACCAAGTGACCTGACATCTAAATCATGCCACTCAGCACCTCATCCAGACTAACCTTGAATACCTCCAGAGATGGTGACTTGACCACCTCCGTGGGCAGCCCATTCCAAAACTGGATCACTCTTTCAGTGAAAAGCCTTTTCCTAATATCAAGTCTAAACCCCCCCCGATGGAGCTTAAGACTAGGCCCCCTTGTCCTGTCTCCAGTATCCTTCTCATAGGGCTTGTCTTCCAGCCACTTTACCATTCGTTGCCCTTCTCTGGACTCGTTCCAGCACCTCAACTTCTTTCTTAAAGGAAGGCTCAGCCTTCCAGAGTATTGAATTTGCATTTAATGTGATAATAATGTTGATAACACATGGATGTGTTAGTTGTTGTTAAGTAGCTCTTATCCTAAGTTAAGGAGTTTTCTGCTCTGCCAGGTGCACAAGAATCTGTGAGGGAGCATAACTAGGTGAGTGACTTAAACTAGCCAAAGGGATTTTCGATACCATAGAACATCATGTTCAGTACATAAACTAAGGTGAACTGGCTGTGAGAGACTGAACACGCTTTAGTTACAAGTTAGTGCGTAGTGATCAATAGCACTGTGTATCACTTCTCTTTTCTTGTATTTCTCTTTTTTAAAATATTTTTATTACAATTCTGATTGTTGATATTACATTATTTAATTTTAGTTATTAAACTATCTCAATCCACAAGTTTTACCTTTTTTTTTTATTCTTTTCCTTACCCTGCTGAGAGGAGATGAGCAAGCAAGCAATCAGCTGCACAGTGCTCAGTTGCTGTGTGATGTTAACCACAAAATTTAAAGTCTGGGGGCTTTTAATGAATACTGTAACATTTTGTCAGGCTTTGATAGTAATTCTTTTCCTTAGAAAGAGATTCAGCTTTTTCTGTTGAACTTTGTTGAACATTTTCAGAAACATTCACAGACTATGTGAATGATCTTAGGGTCATGTTATGTGACTGTGATTAAGAAAAGGACATAAGTGACCCAAATGACAGAAAAAATATTTAGAAGCTACATAAACATGTTAAAAATATGTTGTGTTGGATACTGTCTGATGAAAATAGAATTCTTTATAGTAAATGGAGTAATTTAAAAAAAAAATCTGCCGTCCAGTTAGTTCTTATTAAGTTAAAATAGTTCGTTGTGGTTAAGATTTCCAGTCACAATATATTTGTATTGACAATAAAGGACATACATTCTAATTGTCAGTGATTTTATCAACTATTTGGGCTTGAAATCATTTGAGGTGAATTCTGACACACACATCCTGTGGAAACAATTTCTAGCATTAAATTGAAGAATATTTATTAAATTAAGTTTATGCTTTCAAAAAGATCAATAAATTAGGAAGTGAATTTTAATAAGTAGCATAAATGGTGTTGGTGCTGTCCAATTCTTCAGCAAAACAAGTAATTATCAAACAAACAGATAAAATGGTCCAGCCTTACAGTAGATCAAAAATAATCCTTCATGGATAACAAAAGGAAGCCACACAGACTATTACAAATATATAATTATATTGTGATACATAGATGAAATTTCTGCGTATGATAGGATTCTTTACAAGGACACTGCCTCAAAGTACAGTGTAACATAAAATACTGCTTTGCTGTAAAATATTGAGTGTCCACTCTAGCAAGTTCTATGTATCAAGCCATTTGAAATGTTTTATGATGTCAAGATATGAATAGATATTGTTAATATTCATATTAATATGAATATTAACAATAGATGTTAAGTCTCTAAGCTAAATCTCATGCAAATGGAAAATAAAATGTAGAATAAGTGAAGCTCTTGATTTTCCTGTTAAATTCAGACCAAATCTGTCAAAAAATGAATTAATTATGTGCAGAGAAAAAACAGATTCTCAGTGGAATTTCTAGCAGGTAATTTATTGTTGCCCGCAGATGCACAGGAAGCTCATGCCTCAATGACCATGCACCTTGAACCTGGCTGAAGGGTCACCTGGTATAGTGGAAATTATGTATACATGAAATTGTACAACACCTAATATTGAAAAGGCTGGCACCACCTTCCCTGCTCTTGAAGTAAATTAGTTGTCCTTCCATCTGAGCTTCCGCACTTTATTGTGAGAAGGTTCTGTAAAGATCTCGGGGGATGATGTAATTAACCTCTGTTGCTGTAAATTTTTGACCTGGTTGTTCTTCTCATACTTGGTAGTTGTTTTCTGTGAGTTACTTTTGAACCTTTCCTCCACCAGCACATTCTTGTCCTACTCTCCCCCTTTCATTTTGTCTTGTTGGAGCAGTTTTTCCCAAACAGGATTCCTTATTTAGTGGTGTGCTAGAAGCCATTTCTCTGTCAAAGGTAAATAGCTTACTAAGATTTCACTAACAAAAAGCTCTAAAAGCAGTTACATAGGTCACCATGGATCACCCCTTCACTAATGAAACAGGAAACATTACATGGTAAGATGACAAAATTAGGTCTAAAAGTATCTTTAAAAGTAAGCACATGAGAATTAATAGTTGTCTTTAAAAAGTTGCAATGCAAACACATCATAAAAAAAACCTTAACTTAAACTTAACTTTACTTAAAAGTTACTTATAACTTAAAAATCAATGAATTACAATAATAACTTTTATGCAACAGAATATCTTAATCTTTATCAAATTTGCCAAGCTTCATTGCAATCACCAGCTCATACAAGCTTTCATTTTAGGATGAGAACACATTAATACCAGTCTTGAAAGTATTTTTCTTTATTCAAGTAATCTCAAAAATATGTTTGTGATCCACTTTTGCTATTATATTCTGGATAAATACGTAGAAGGTCCATGTAAAATAAAATGTATTTTTCTTTGTATTAGTGATTACAAACTGTCATCAGTACTTTCATTAACTTTTCACACATTTACTAAGATTAATAGATTGTTCTCCTTGTATCCCTCCTTCTACTATGACAATATTTGAATATAATGTGAGTAGTATTTAAACTGACATTGCTAAGAGGTTTAATTCTATAAGAAATGGGAACAAGCTCACCGAGTTCTTCATTCTTTGAACAAATCAGGTATTTGTGAGGAAGTATGGCCTGGGCAACCACAAGCCTATCAGCCTGACTGAAAATCATGGAAGTGACTCATTGTGAACTTGCTTACACAACAAGTGCAGGACACCCAGGGGTTTGTGAAAGGGAGGTCTTGCTTGAATAACCTGATACCTTCTATGACCAGGAAACCAACCTAGTGAATGAGGACCAGGCTGTGGATGTTTTTTCCCTAGACTTCAGCAAAACATTTAACACAGTCTCCCACAGCCGTCTTCTAGATAATCTGGCAGCTCATGGCTGACAGGTGGAGTCTTTGATGGATAAAGAACTGGCTGCATAGCCGAGTCCAGAGAGTTGTGTTGAATAGAATTAGACTGAATCAGTGGTCAGTTTCAAACTGAGGGCAGAAAAGATCTACAGAATAATCTGGATGAAGGGACAAGGTCACTTGTAAGAATTTCATGAAGACAAAGAGCTGGGGCCTACACTACAGGCTTGGGGAAGAGTGAATGGAGAACTGATGAGTGGAAAGCAACTTGGGGCTTTGTTTGAGAGTGACTGAACAGGACCCAGCAGTGTGGTCAGGTGTTCAAGAAGGCTAACAGCATCCTGGCCTGAATCAAAATTAGCGTGGTCAACAGGACTGCAGTAATGATAATCCCTATGAAATCAGAACTAGTGATGCCTCATCTTGAGTACAGGGTTCAGTTTTGGGCACCTCATTACAAGAAGGACATTGAGACGCTGAAGTGGGTCCAAAGAAGGACAACAAGGCTGGTGAAAGGCCTGGAGGACAGGTCTGATGAAAAGAGGCTGAGGGAAGTAGGGTTGTTTAGTCTAGAGAGAAGGAGGCTTAGGGGAGACCTTTTTGCTCTTTACAGCTACAAGGTTGTAGAGAGGTGTGGGTCAATCTCTTCTCCCAAGTCACCAGCAATTGAACAAGAGGCAACGGCCTCAAGGTGTGCCAGAGAAGGTTGAGATTAGACATTAGGAAAAATTTCTCCACTGAGTGGTCAGTAGTTGGAACAGGCTGCCCAGGATGGGGGGAAGTCACCGACCCAGGAAATGCTCAGAAAAAGTGTAGATATGGCCCTAGAGAACAAGGTTTAGTGTTGAATTGATGATAGGATTGGATAACCTTGTAGGTATATTCCCATCTTGAAGTTTTTGATTCTTCTCTATTTTTTAACTCTATAGATAATCCATTTTTGTAGAGGTATTTTTTTTTTCCAGGACTACAGCTTGCATCAACATAAGATCTGAGTGTAGAACAGCTACAGGACACAGAGGTACCTGAATTACATCTTAATATCTCTCCCCCAGTTCTCTCATGTGTTAAGTACTCATATTATTTCTCTGCATGTCATACTATGGGTCCCTGTCACTGCTGGATAGATATAAAGGGGCCTGATTTCATTAGGTTGTCCTATAAATTCATTGGAGAATTAGATAATTTTAGACAATTTTTTCCTGAAGTAGTATGTGAGTGTGTGTGGTTAGATACTGACTGATAGGCAACCTCTGAGACAATTTCTCATTCCTATCAATTGAGATAAGGACAGGTTGATCACTGACAAATGGATTCCACTTATTGAAATGTATTCACTTTTTGATTTATTAACAGCTTCCTTGTGCTAATAACAACATTAAAATCAGGTTTTAATATTTTACTGTCTTTCTACATGTATGATCCCAGAATTAGATGTAATATTTGACTTGTTTTGACACACTATAAGCAATCTACAAAAATTGAAGATGCCAACATTCTAAGTTTTAGCTTTTCATTTGCATCTCTCACATACTCAGAATTAGGAAAAATACCCATCTGGTGAGTGTCCTGGGTTATAGAAGCAAGAAGTTTGTATTCTATTTTCATCTGTTGAAAAGCAATTGGGAAGCTGTATGGTTTTATTTTGGTAAACTTCAGGAGGGTGGGGGAGTGAATGCCTCAGTACCGGCTTGATTGTTAAAACCAGGTGGGGTTAAATATCGTTAAGTGCCCCCTGATGACCCCATCTCCTCCCATTGTGAAAAAATTTACCTGGTATCGGGAAGCAGGGAGGGAAGCAGGAAGGGCCGTGCCGCTGGGCACATCCCGAGAGTCAGAAAAAAGGAGTTATATTTTTTCTTTAAGTATCTTTAACGAGTCATGAAGACCCCCATCTCCTGCCCATTGTGAGAGACTTCACAGCAGTGGCAGGACACTGAACTCCCCGTGCCAAGCNAGGAGCTGCCGCCGCCGAGGAACTCCCACCACTGCCCCCCACCCCCCGCTGCCAATCCCAAAGAGACTGAAATTGGGACAGGTTTTATTCTGCTCTGTCGGGATCCCTAGGACACTTTATATTCTGACTGGTTGTTTGGGGTGTACGGCTGGGTTATTTCCTTAGTGTTCTTAATAAAGAATTGTTGTTCCTTTTCCCAAATCTCTTGCCTGAAGGCCTTTAAATTGAAAGAATTTAATACCTGTCTTCCCAAACCAAGACAGTGAGATAAAGCTTTCCTGTGTATTTTGGGACAAATAGTGCAATGAGGCTTTAGTTATCATATTGACTTGTGGTGTCTTGTTTATAGTTATCCAGAGCTCTGTTCTCTTGGATATATTAAGAAAGTACCACTGTATTAAATATATTAATATTTTTCTGATTTTACATTGTGTACTGTTTCTATGTATGTTCCTTTTTCACCCCTTTCAGTGCTTTCCCATGTGTTTTCACAAAATATTTTTACCTTTTCAAACTATTTTCAAGCCAGAAAACTGCTCAAGTCTATCAAACTCAGTGTTATGAGCATTTTTTTCCAACAAAAAAAGGTTAAATATTTGTCTGCATTATGAAACCTTAATGGAAGCATTCATAGATTTCATTTGCCTCTGTGTATTGCAATGTGTCTTTGTATTTCCATGTGATTCAACTATGATGTGACAGTGCTCTGCAGCTTGCAAAATTCTAAATTCTTTATTTAAAACCTTCTGACAGTTTCTGATCCCAGTTATGATCTGAACATACATTAGAATTTCAGAAGCTTTCTGTCTACAACAGTGATTAGTTAATCTAAATGCAGATATAAATGTCATGAAGTTTTTTCCCTTTTCAAAATCACATACAAACCCATATGTATTGAGTTGAATGTTTTTCACATCTCCTTAGGACAAACTGAAAACACTGTCAAAAATTATGCCTCCACTTTCACTGTCATATTCAGTGAGGAGATCACAAGGCAGAATGACAGATTTTTAGAAAAAATGTAAGAGAGAAACAGGTGTTAAAAAAGTTTAGAAAAATTGAAATAAAGAAAAATAATTTATAATAGATGTTCTTTGCTAGAGACATTTCATTCTTGAAGCCATACCAGAAAAACAATGCAATTTTTCCCCACTGATGGCTTATTACACAGTTTATGTTTTACTGGCCTCAGATACCCTCATGAACAGATTCAGTATTTTCTTAAATCTCATTAAAAAATACAGAACTGGCTTAGTAATCAAAATAGCTATGCCAGATTTTTCATTACTTGCTTGTTACTCTAATACACACAGGAATTGGTATTCCTATGACAGGCTAAGCTGTGTCACAAGTTACTCTTATGATTCAGTGTAGACAAAGTAAGTATAATAACTGCAACTGCAGTCTTTTAGTCATTTCAGTGAAAACTCTTCTCCTCAGTTCAAGAGGGACACAGAGCTGCTGGAGGGTGTCCAACATAGAGCAACAAAGATGATGAAGAAAGTAGAACACCTCTTATGGGGAAAGGCTGAGGGAGCTGAGTCTCTTTAGCTTGGAGAAGAGCAGGCTGAGGGATTGACCTCATTAATGTCTATAAATATGTGAGGGGTGGTTGTCAGGAGGATGGAGCCAGGCTCTTCTCAAGGTCATCTAGTGATAGGACAAAGGGCAGTGGGTGCAAGCTGGAACAGAGGAGGTTCCATATAAATATCAGAAGGAACTTCTTCCCAATGAGGGTAACGGAGCATTGGAACAGGCTGCCCAAGGGGGGTTGTGGAGTCTCCTCTGGAGACATTCAAGACCCACCTTGATGCTTTCCTGTTTGAGTTGGTGTAGGTGATCCTGCTTTGGCAGGGAGATTGGACTAGATGATCTTTCGAGGTCCCTTCCAATCCCTAATGGTTCTATGATTCTGTGATTCTATAACACAGGGTGGATCAGGAAACCTTTCTCAGTATTTATCTAGAATTGGAACTAGATGGGATTTCTTGTGATTGGAGACGGCAGGAAAAATGATGTACGAATTTCAAAAATAGGATCATAATCTGTCAAACAATGATAGCAGTGTGCAATACTACTATATGCATGTTACATGGGAAGGTGATAAATGAGGCAGCTTTGTGACAAATTGCATAGGATGTAATAAATAAGCCTACCACATTACAATTTATTATATATGTTTTGCCATTACCTAACCCTTAATTCATCTCTCAGGTGTTTATTTTCATAATCCAGATTCCTGATAAGTTTGAAACACCCTACACTTTTTAGAGTTTAGCCTGACAAAAACATCTTTTCACTTATTCTCCCTGCACTAACTCTGCTAGATGCACAGCATGATCTAATGTGAGCTGTTGAGCATTAATGTATTTGCTTTAAATTAAGATATCCTTGTAATTCTAACACATTAATTCACAGCACAGGGAATGGACTGCTGAAAATTATTTTCCCCCACTTTTCAAAGGGCTGTATAACTCCTATTTGAATATGGTTTTGGAAACTATTTGACATTTCTAGGTGTTTTTCTTTCCTATTGCATTTAGCCATGTGATGCTTGGGATTATTTAGTCTGAAGAAAAGGAGTCTCAATGAGACCTTATTGCTCTCTACAACTACCTAAAAGGAGGCTGTAGCAAGGTGGAGGTTCAGTCTATTCTCTCAAATAGCAAACAAGAAGATGGAAGACAATGACCTCAAGTGGCATCTGGGAAGGTTTATATTGCATATTAGGAAGAATGTCTTCACGCTGTAACAGGCTGCCCAGAGGATGGTGGAGTCACCATCCCTGGAGGTATTTAAAAGACATATAGATATGATGCTGAGGGACATGATTTAGTGATGACTTGGTAATGCTGGTTTAGTGGGTGGACTTGATGGTCTTGTGATTGTGTGATTCTGTGATCTGCAGACCTAGCCCCCTTTGTCAACCTCAGAACTGCTGGTTCTTTTCCTTCCTCATATATAGATTTCTTACATTGAAATCATTGTGCTGGAAATATGGATTTCTGTGCATCCCCTCAGATGGGGAAAACAGTGTTGTGCCTCTGGTTTAGCTTAGCCAAAAGACCAAGTGAGTTGTCTTTCTTATAGAGTATTAATATGGAGGGGATCAGAAAATCAAAGCTAAATCTCTTGTGTTACAGGCTGCAGTAACTGTTATACCATCCTACTTTGGTGTATTGTCAGCAGTAGATTATGAAGCTTTCTGTGTCCCAGGATATGGCTTAAGTTTCTGTCTACTTCCTAAGAATTTGCTTTATATGTTAAAGATTTGCTTTATATGTTGAAGGGGAATTTAAATATTAAGAAGTTATACTGAAAAGAACTTTCTGTATTAAAATTTATATTAGTGCTACTTGTGAGGTAGGAAAGTGATGTCTTTTTTAAAAACATTAGTGAGTGCAGCGGCTCATAGCAATTCTATGTTCTTCTCATGTCCCAGGTGTGCTTATACAGATTTTAGTTTTGCTAGCAGGATGGAAGCCTGAAGTGCAACCTGATGCTTTGTCTTGATAAGATACTATTTATTGACTGCATAGATATCTGTTCTTACAGCACTAGGGTGAAGAGAGAGTTATGTCCTACAAAGCAATCTTTACATTTCTTCACTTATTTCAATACCCTGTGGACAGAAAACTTTTTTATTAAGGATGTTTTATTATTGATCAAGAGTCATCAGTCTAAGTGTCCTGTAGTTCCTGAGGACACTTAACAGTAGCAGAGAAAATTTCCTTGAACATCCTGAAACCATCAACATAGTTAGAAGAAGGAACTTCAACAGCTGATTGTACACTACATAAAATGTGAAGCTTATATTTCTATTCAGATGTGTTCAGTTTTCATGTCTGTAGCAAACAGTAAAATTTTTAATTGCATTTTGAAAGATGTCAGAAGCATCAGAATCCATTTTTTTGTATTTATGTCATGAAAGACAGCACCAGGAAGCTCTGGGGTTTTGAAAACATTTCAGAAATCAATACTATGTCATGTAATTTTGTTAGTTCTTCCATTGTTTGCTGATGCTGCAAGGGGCATGACTTTGATGGGAACAAAATCCTGGTTATTGCGTATTTACTGCTGTAAAAGTAAGTAAGTAAGTATAATGAAGTATATTGAGAGAAAAACAAAGCAATAAGTTCTTAGATACTATTCTTCTTGAAACTATCTGTATGTGAAGTGGCAGAGAAAGAATACTAAATAATAGTTTTTACTTCCTGCTTGTTATTTCTGTTGAGCTGGCCAACTTTCACCAGTAGCAGCAGACTTTTGATCAGGGAAATAAAAAAGCAAAACTGTTTCGACTGAGATAATATTCTGTTGTATGTTTGATAGCCATAAAATCCCAAACAGAAGATCTCAACTTGAGAATTTTCATTTAAATTTTGTGTAGCCATGTTTGTAATAAATCTTGCATTCTTGCAGTGTCATCTACAACAGTAGTGCACCTAGTTTTCTGAATATTATGTGAATGTTTGTAGTCTACAGCTCATGTAATTTTTCTGATTTGGATTTTGGAGCATAAATTTGCATAAGTTTGCACATATGATTTATTTCCAAGCTGTTCTAAATTTATGTCTATGGAGAATTTGGATCCGTATGTAGAAATATTTGAACACTATTTTTTTCCTTTGTTGCCATTTTTTCTATCATATTCCTTGAATACTAATTGTAAAGGCGATGAATGGAGTTCTTGGAGAGTACTCAGGTGGAAGGAGACTTGGGGGTACTAGTGGACAGCAAACTTAGCATGAGTCAGCAATGTGCCCAGGAGGCCAAGAGAGCTAATGGCATCCTGGCCTGCATCAAGAATGGTGTAACCAGCAGGGCAAGGGAGGTTATCCTGCCCCTGTATTTGGCACTGGTTAGACTGCACCTGGAATATTGTGTACAGTTCAGTTTAGGAATGATGTCGAGGTGTGGGAACGAGTCCAGAGAAGAGCAACTAGAATGGTAAAGGGGCTGGAAGGTAAGCCTTATGAGGAGATGTTGATGGAGCTGGGTCTGTTTAGCCTGGAAAAGAGGAGGCTCAGGCGTGACCATATCATTGTCTATAACTATCTAAAAGGTGGTTGTAGTCAGGTGGGGTTCTGTCTTTTCTCCCCGGACACTGGAGACAGGACAAAGGGTCATAGTCTCCATCGTGGGAGGTTTAGACTTGACATTAAGAAGAGTTTTTTCACTGAAAGAGTGATCTGGTTTTGGTATGGGCTGCCCACCAAGGTGGTTGAGTTGCCGTCTCTGGAGGTGTTCAAGGTTAGTTTGAATGAAGTGCTGAGTGACATGATCTAGATGTTAGATGTTAGGTTTACTTGGTTTATTTGGATTTAGGTTGAACTGGATGATCTTAAGGTCTTTTCCAACCTTATCATTACTGTGATACTGTGAATGCCAGAATTTTTAAAAGATTTTTTAAACTCATTCAGGCAGTACCATGTACCAATGTATTAACTGAAATTTTTGTGATGTTACTGGATTGCATTTTTAATTTACCTCTGGCTTTATATTTTATTTCGTATGTAATTTAAATAAAATGGGTAGATATATTTGTACCATATTTTGTTTTCTTACCTGTTTTGTAAGCAGCCCTGTAAGAAATATGAAATATGAAAATCCTGATATGTTCTGAAACTAACTAATGGTACTTAAGAGTTCTTGGAAATGCAAATCACTCTCTGAGTTCTTACTCCTTTAAGTGATATTTGTATGTAGTATGTTATGTTTCATTAATACTTTATTTAGACCAATGGAAATAACCCTCTATTTACTGCCAGGGAGCACAGAATCAGATGTAGCATTTATTTAAGTTACACTTGACATTTATAATTTGTTGGTAAATTATGCATATGGGTCAAAAATACTTTTGTTTTGAGAGTGGATGGGAGGTAGGGGAATAGGATTTTTGGTTTTAAAGATGAATTGTCTGTTTTATGAATCATCCATCAATATTTGCAGGACAGTGTGCTATCTCCACTGATATCTCAGTGGATGTAGGGCTGTGTGATAGGGAAGATGCCAAGGGAACTGACAAGCTAGCACTCTCAGTAGTGTGTAGGAATGATAAAGTGGGGAATGGACCTACAGCCCTCAAGAAAGTGTATCAACTAAAGTGTGTCTATACCAATGCAGGTAGCATGGGCAACCAGCAGGAAGGGCTTGAAGCAATAGTCCAGCAGGAAAAATGTGATGTAGCTGCTTTCATGAAAACATGCTTGGATGAATCATCTGACTGGAGCACTGCACTGAACAGCTATAAACTCTTCAGAAGCGATAGACCTGGAAGGAGACAAGGTGGTGTAGCCCTGTATGTTAGGGAGTGTCTTGACTGTCTTAACTGTGATGGCAATGACAAATGCTTATGGGTGAGAATTGGGAAAGGCCAGCAAAGCTGACATCATTATGGCGTCTGTTACAGATCACCCAACCAAGAAAAAGAGGTAGAAGAAATATTCTGTAAACAGCTGGGTAAAGTTTCAGAATTTCTAGCCCTTGTTCCCATGCAGGATTTCAACTCACTAGATGTCTGTTGCAAATAAAACACAGCAGAGAGGAAACAGTACTGGAAGAACTTGGAATGTGTGAAAGATAACTTCCTGACACAGCTGGTAAGCGAGTCACCTAGGGAAGTCTTCTTGCTGCGCCTACTGTTTGTGAAAATAGATGGACTAGTGGGACATAGTGGTGGTAGTCTTGGGCTTGGAAACTATGAGATGGTATCCTGGTTTAGAATTCCCAGAATCTTTAAAACACAACAGAAAATCAAGGATAAATTTTATACTGAAGAAAAATAACAAGTTTTATTAACAAAAAGGAAGAAATACTTAAAAGACAAGTGAATAAAAATCCCCTGTAAACCACAGATAAGACACTGGCCTAGGTGGCTTCCAACTTGCGGCTCACTGCTTAGCAAAAACAACCTGCCACTGGCACGACCACAGTCCAGCCTTTCCCACAGCCTAGGGCTGAGAGAGAAAGAGATGGAAACAGATTATCTTTCACCAGGTCTGCATGGCAGGAGAGCAATATCCACCACTCTGTACTGAGCCAGAACACAGAAAGATGGCTTTCTACAGTCTCCTGGGTCATTTATAGGAGAGAGATATCTGACTGTCATATCATATGGATCATGTGGACACTGACTACCTGGATTTTCTTCATCGTGAGAGTGGTGAGAGCCTGGAATGGGTTGCCCAGGGAGATGGTTCGGGCCCCATCCCTGGAGGTGTTTGAGGCCAGGCTGAAAGAGGCTCTGGCCAGCATGATCTAGTGTTGTGTGTCCCTGCCCATGGCAGGATGGTTGGAAAGGGATGATCCTGTGGTCCCTTCCAACCCTGACCGATTCTATAACTTCTTCCCAGTGAGGGTGATGGGGCACTGGAGGGGGCTGCCAGGAGGGTTTGTGGAGTCTCCTTTTCTGGAGACTTTTGAAACCCTCCTGGACTTGGTCTGGCTGTCCTGCTGTGGCAGAGGGATTAGACTACACAATCTTTCAAGGTCCCTTCCAATCCCTAATGATTCTATGATTTTAGTAGATCCTTTGTCACTGTTTCCCACGACATCCTCCTTCAGAAACTTACGTCACAAGGCTTGGATAAGTACACTCTGGACTGAATAAAAAATTGGATGGCTGAGCCCAGAGAATTGTGTTGAATGGAGTGAAATCTGGCTGGTGTCCAGTCACAAGCAGCATTCCCCAGGGCTCAGTATTGAGTCCTGTTCTCTTTAAGATCTTTATTAATGATTTGGTTGAGGGAATTATTGAATGCACCCTCAGTAAATCTGCTATAACACAAAGCTGTGTGTGTGTCAATCTGCTGGAGGGTAGGGAGGCTCCGCAGAGGGATAAGACAGGCTGGAGCAATGGACTGAGGCTAATTGTATTGAGCGCTAGTGAGGCTGCACTTCAAGCAGTAGGTTCAGTTCTGAGCTCCTCATTACAAGAAGGACACAGAAGTGCTGTAGCAGGTTCAGAAAAGGGCAATGAGGGTTGCAAAGGGTCTTGAGCACAAGTCATATGAGGAGTGGCTAAGAGAACTGGGATTGCTTAGCCTAGAGGAAAGGAGGCTGAGGGAAGACCGTATCGCTCCTTACAACTATCTGAAAGGAGATTGGATTGAAGAGGGGGGCCAGGCTCTTCACCCTGGAGGGAAGTGATAGTACCAGAAGAAATGTGCGCAAGCTGCACCTGGGGAAGTCTAGGCTAAATGTTAGGAAGACTTTCTTCACTGAAAGGTATTTTGGGCAATGGAAGGGGATGCCCAGGGCAGTAGTGGAGCCACCATCCCTGGATTTAAAACATTAGATGTACTGCTGCTGGACACAGTTTAGTGATGACCTGACAGTGCTGGATTGAAGGTTTGAACTTGATCTATAAGTCTTTTCCAAACAAATTTAGTCTGTAATTCTGTTTAGCTGTACAAAATTATTATATTGCCTGTCCAGTAGCACGTGGAGAAGTACCATTTGTAGTGACGAATTGAGAACTTGTGAAGTCACTGAGTGACATCTCCTTTCTTCTCCTAGTAAAACACCACTTTGTAGGTGCAATTAGTGATTAGTTCTATAGGCACTTGACAGCAGTCTCAAAGTTAAAAGCCCTTGTTTTCATGGGGGATTTTAACTACCCAGATATTTGCGGGAAGAACTACTCAGCCAGCCATCCACAGTCCAGGAGGTTCCTCCAGAGCACTGATGTCAGCCTTGGTTGCAGGTGGTGGACAAGAGAGGTGCCTGGGGACTGGAGGATAGCAAATATCACTCTGAGAAGTAAAGATGGACTCCACATGATCCAATATGAATCAAAGAGAAGACACTTTATTGCGCTAAAGCTACCCTTTATATACAGTTTTACTATATCTGCACTTGTTCACACATTTTCTGATTGGAAGCCTTGCTAAAGTAAGCAACATGTATTTATTGTTAATTGGAAGCCTTGCTAAAGCATGCACCAAGCAAGCACCTAAACCACCTTATCATTGGCTCCTCATTATCTGAAGAATGCACACAAGATTATATTTCTGCTGACATGCAGTTTGGTATCTCGTCTTGTGAAAACAGTTTCCATTTAAACTACCTCGGAATAAGTCACGCTAACATTTCA
>VZRI01008777.1:14772-25458 GCA_013397515.1 Upupa epops | reverse complement strand
CCCCCCCCCTTTCTTTTTGCTCAGGGCCTCCCACCTGTAATTCCTAATTCTCCGACTGCATTGAAGCTCCTCTCACACTTCTAGCTTTGCAAGGTTTTATCAAGGTCAGAACCTTCTCCTCTTGTGGCTGCAGCCCTGCCCTGGTAACTCTGCTCACATCTCACACCAGTTATAGGGACAGGAAGGGAAGGCCAGCACCAAGAAGAGTTCTTGTGGTACGGAACAGGTTGTGGTGCTGAGAGGAGGAACAGGCAGATGGATGTCCTAGGGCTGCTGTGAAGGGGCTCCCAACCACCTGTTTCAGCTGAAGGAGGAGAGCTGTTTTCACCTCCCAGGCTGTGAGAACCTCAGGGCATGCACAGCACTTGTTCTTAGCTGTCTCGGAGATCTTACTGAACAGAGAGTTTTACCTCCTTGTGAGGAAGAAGGAGGATTGCCAATACAACTACCTTCAGCAGGCAGTGCCAACAATCAGAGTGTGGAAAGAGCAGTTGGAAGGGACCCCAAGGATCAGAGTCCAACCCATTAAAAGAACTCCAGTTTCATTAAGCTGGCCCAGCATCCAGCCTTAAACCTGACTCAAGCTGAGGAATCCATCCCTTCCCTGGGAAGACCATTCCAGTGTCTAGTTGCTCTCACAGGGAAAAGCTTCCCTCTGGAGTCCAACTGGAATCTCCTCACGAGCAACTGGTATCATAGAATCCTAAAATCCTTAGGGATGGGAAAGGACCTTGGAAGATGATCCAGTCCAATCCCCCTGCCACAGCAGGATCACCCAGACCAAGTCACATAGGAACACATCCAGGCGGGTCTGGAACATCTCCAGAGGAGGAGACTCCACAACCCCCCTGGGCAGCCTGTCCCAGTGCTCCGGTACCCTCCCTAGGAAGGTACCTATCCTCCTGACACTCACCCCTCACCTATTTATAGACGTGAATGAGGTTGCCCCTCAGCCTCCTCTTCTCCAAGCTGAAGAGACCCAGCTCCTTTCAGCCTTTCCTCAGAAGGGAGGTGCTCTACTTCATCATCACCCTTTGTTTTTAACATGGGATCCTTGTGAGAAGGGAGTCTCCTTTTTGACAGCCCCTCTTCATATCCTGAGACACAGTGATAGGTTCCCTTGATCCTTCTCTGCTCAAGGCTGAATGAACCCAGCTCTCTCAGCCTTTCCTCACAGCTTCTAGTCCTTTGATCACCCTCAAACCAGAGAATGAATGCCTGAGATCTTCAGCATCATTCAGAGTCAGGTGCTGTTGTAAGCTTATGACAAAGACCAGGGGTGGCAACCCCACTCTGTGTCAGCTTTCAGCAAGATAAACAGAATGTGAGAAGAGTGGTGTGGTTATGCTGATTCAGCAATATTGATATCCATGTGAATTTAAATTTGTATTTTAAACTGCATGGATTTATTGATCAGGATAAGTAGAGCTACAAAAACCATGACAGGGCTGGAGCACCTCTCTGATGAGGACAGGTTGAGAGAGCTGAGGTTGTTCAGCCTAAAGAGAAGACTATGAGAGGGATCTTATAGTGACATTTCAACCCTGAAAGGGGCTGTCAGAGGGCTGGGGAAGGCTGCTCCCAAGGGCAGGGAACGATAGGATGAGGGGTCCTGGTTTGAAGATGGAAAAAGGCAGAGTGAGGCTGGACAGGAGGAGGAAGTCCTTGAATCTGAGGGTGGGGGATCCGTGGAACAGGCTGAGGGGGTGGAAGCTCCATCCCTGGAGCCACTCAAGGTCAGGCCGGCTGGGGCTCTGGACAACCTGGTTAGAGGAATGCTGGCCCTGCTTGGTGCAGGGAGGTTGGCCTGTATGCCCTTTGGAGGTCCCTCCCAACCCTGTGATTGTGTGATTGTAAACTAAGCTTTCAAAGATGCCAGGATGAATGCTCTGTTTGAGCCTCACTCTGGCAAGGTTCCATTCCTGTGGTCCTTCCACTCAGTTATTCTGTGACAGAATCAGCTGCCTCCCCAGCCAATTAAAAGAACTACTCAAGCTTATGAAATCTAAGCAAAACCACTTCTCTTGCAGTCTCTCTTCTGATGCCAGAGCTATTCAGCAATGGAATGACAGGGTGTGGGGGGGAAGCCAGTTATTTTTGTGCCTGGTATCACCAGCTCTTTGTGACCACGTTATGCCAGAGCCACTCATTGATTCAGGTTAAAAATGGCAATTAAAGGAAAGCTGAAACCATTCCCTTGTTTTGAAGTGAAGAGATGGAATAACTGGAAAACATGAAGTTCTACTTACTCCAAGCAAGGTTTCAAGGAGATGGCAGGTCTGGACGGAGTTCTGCATGCAGAAGGATGTGTTCTGACTGTTTTGGTGTAGAATTAAGCAGCTTTTGTGCTCTAAATTATTTGACTGTGCAAGGATTAAGGAAGATCAGCACCATGCATCTTCATACCCAATGCTGTATGGCATGGGAGGAGCAGCAGATGTATCCTTCATGCTGGTGCTGCTCCTCACACACATATAAGCCTGCTGGTGTAGGGAGAATCTTTGCATCCTAGGGTCAGAAGGGCCCTCCAAAAGTCCCCTATGAAAACCCCTCTACAACAAGCAGGGGCATCTACACCTCATGTCCATCCCTGAAACAGGCTACAGTGTGAGGAAGGAAGTAGAGCAAGGCCACCCTAAGGATTACAGGTGGTGCTAGGGACTGGGTTTTGTTGGTGCTTTCTCAGGTTTTAGGATGCGAGCTGGGTTCCTGCCTAGGAGAGGGCTCCAGGGAGACCTTACAGTGCCCTTCCAGTACCCGAAGGTGTTACAGGAAAGCTGGAGAGGGGCTGTTCACAAGGCCATGCAGTGACAGGATGAGGGATAGTAGTTTGAAACTAAAGCAAGGAGGCTTATTTTGGATGTTAGAAAAAAAGCTGGTGAATCTGAGGGTTGGGATCCCTGGAACAGGCTGCACAGAGAAATGGCAGAAGCTCCATCTGAGGGAGCTGTGTCTCTTGAGCTTGGAGAAGAGGAGGCTGAGGGGGGACCTCATTCATGTCTATAAATATGTGAGGGGTGGGTGTCAGGAGGATGGAGCCAGGCTCTTCTCAAGGTGATCTGGTGACAGGACAAGAGGCAATGGGTGCCCCTCCTATTGATACCTCCTATTGATAGGAGGTTCCCTATCAATATCAGCAGGAACTTCTTCCCAGGGAGGGTACCAGAGCATTGGAATAGGCTGCCCAGGGGGGTTACGGAGTCTCCTTCTCTGGAGATGTTCCAGACCCGCCTGGATGTGTTCCTGTGTGACTTGGTCTGGGTGATCCTGCTGTGGTAGGGGGATTAGACTGCATGATCTTTCAAGGTCCCTTCTGATCCCTAATATTCTGTGATCCCTGAAGCCTTTCAAGGTCAGGCTGGATGGGGGTCTGAGCAACCACATCTCCTTAGGGATGTCCCTGCTCACTGCTTTGGGGTTGGGCTAAGAGGAGCTTTAAAACGTCCTTTCCAGCTGAGCACACTCTATGACTCTACATCTGCACCACAAGGCAGTGCTCTCTCTGTCAGGTGTCCAAGGCAGCTCCAAGGTGGTGAGAGTACAGACACTCAGATATCAGTGTTTACCTTCCAGGTAGTTTCCTTACAGAGTTGGGTTAATCAAACCCTTCAGTGTGATGATTACACCTGGCTCTGGAGGTGGTTTATTCACAACTGAGCTAAGCAAGTCTACTTCACTTTGTAGGTCCAGGCTGCTTTGGAAGGACCTGGAAGAAAGGTTTCCATTTCCAAGCGATACCCATGGCCATGAGGTGTCTGTACCTGTCCCCAGTTTCCAGTGCCAGTACTGCAGACAGCATAACAAGCTGATTTGATTCCACTCAGCATTATCCAGCAAGGGAAAGCAGCTCACAGGGTGTTGCTAGGCTACCAGCATTATTTACAGATAGAAGCTTGCAGGACACAGAGAGCTCTAAGGCTCCAAGAGCAGATGTTGGAAGAGGGGAACAACGCATAAATGGCACTGATGATGCAGCAGAACTCATTTCAATGTTGGACGGTGGGAGGCTGCCTAGAGGCCAGGCAAGCAGCAAACACTGTGGGATCATTGAGGTTGGAAAAGCCCTTTGAGGTCATCTAGTCCAACCACTAACCCTACTCTACCAAGTCACCACCAGACCAGACCTCTCAGCACTGCACCTAAACTATCTTCAAACTTGTTCAGGGATGGGGACTCAGCCCCATGCAAGGACAACCAGTTGTTATTGTGACTATTTCAGGCACACGGAGACCCCCTATGGAACATCCCCCATTAAGACGGTACCTACCCAACAAAGTCTTACCTCCAACGAGCTTCACACACATCCTCTGAGTGAGCCAGGGGCTGAAGGTCCTCATCTACAGTTCCAGGGATGACAGGCAAAGCCAGGGGTTGCAATAGGGTCCATTCACAGTCTCAGAGGTGACAGATCATGGCCAGGCTGCAGCCACAAGAAGCAGTAAATAGACTACAGATGGCGCTGTAATACCCAGGCCCAGCCAAAAGACAAAGAAGCAGCAAAACCTGTAGCAAGCCTTAAAGAAAGAGCAGGACCCACAAGTGAGTTTAAATGCTGCCTCAGACCTGTGGGCAGAGGTGTGTGGGTGGGGGTCCCAGGTGAGGCCATTCAAGGCACTCATGGCCTCAGTGCCCTCTGGGCCTTGAGTTTTTATTCATTTGTTGGATTTCCCAACTCAAAACATGACACAGTCGGGAGCACAGAGACTGTTCAAGCCTGGATGACTGCATTGGTGGTATCAGCCCATCACACAGCTTCCTAGTTTTGGTAGAAAAGAACCAGTACCAAGAATTTTGGTACTGAAAGAGCAATCAGCGCTTGGCACAGGCTATTCGGAGAGGGGGTTGAGTCCCCATCTCTGGAGGAGCTTGAATCATAGAATCCTTACGGATTGGGAGCGACCTCAAAAGATCATCCTGTTCAATCCCCTTGCCAGAGCAGGATCACCTACACCAAGTCACACAGGAATACATCCAGGTGGATCTAGAACGTCTCCAGAGAAGGAGACTCCACAACCCTCCTGGGCAGCCTGTTCCAGTGCTCCAGTACCCTCCCTGGGAAGAAGTTCCTCCTGATATTGATAGGGAACCTCCTCTGTTTCAGCTGGCACCCATTGCCCCTTGTCCTAGCACTAGATGACCTTGGGAAGAGCCTGGCTCCACCCTCCTGACACCCACCCCTCACATCTTTATAGACATGAATGAGGTCCCCCCTCAGCCTCCTCTTCTCCAAGCTCAAGAGACCCAGCTCCTTCAGCCTTTCCTCAGAAGGGAGATGTCCTACTTCCTTCATCTTCATTGCTCTATGCTGGACACCCTCCAGCAGCTCTGTGTCCTTCTGGAACTGAGGGACCCAGAAGTGAACACAATACTCTAGATGTGGTCTCACTAGTGCAGAGTAGAAGAGGAGAAGAACCCCTCTCGATCTGCTAACCACCTCCCTTCTCATACCCCCTAGGATGCTGTTGGTCCTCTTAGCCACAAAAGCACACTGCTGGCTCATAGTCATCCTGCTGGCCACTAGGACCCCCAGATCCCTTTATCCACCACTGCTCTCCAACAGGTCAGTCCCCACCCTATCCTGGTCCCCAGGGTTGTTCTTGCTCAGATGCCAGACCCTATACTGATCCTTGTTGTCCCTCATTCCATTTCTCTCTGCCCAGCTCTCCAGCCTCTCTTAGCACAAACCTGCAGCCAAAATACAGATCTTCATCTCTCAGCTAAGACCTACTGCCATTGCTATTCCTGAGCAGACAGGACATCCCTAAATTTAGGCTGCTTCAAATCAGAGCAGGTCATATGAATTCTTTCATACCTAGTGTGATTGAAAAATAAACAATCGTGAGTCTGGAACTTTTCTCTTCTGTTTATTTGCAGATGTTTATTCCCAGCCCTCTGCCTTCGTACTTGGAAATATCACTGGGAAAGGCTTTATTGCTTTAGTGTCTTATGAAAACCCAAAACCCATCTAGTTTATGGCAGCATAGAACTCAACAATCATCAGGGTTTAAATAATCAAGTCCAACTCTCTGCCCTGCAACCCCCCAACCACTACTCCATCTCCTCAAACACCCTGGCTGCCTGCTTGTTCGACCCCTCCAGGGATGGTGCCTCCACCCTCTCCCTGGGCAGCCTGTGCCAAGGCCTCCCCACTCTTTCTGGGAAGAAGTTCTTCCTCAGATCCAGCCTGACTCCATTTCGTCTGGTCATTTCTTCTTTACTTCAGAAACAACAGACACCCAGATCAAGCACAAGAGTGGGGAGAGCAGGGAGTTAATAGAAATGTTAACTCCAAACAACGTTTGACCTATTGTTTTGGGTGCAGTCAACCTCATCAGCTTATGAGCCTTCCTTCTAGAATCATAGAATCATCAGGGATTGGAAGGGACCTGGAAAGACCATCCAGTCCAATCCCCCTGCCACAGCAGGGTCACCCAGACCAAGTCCAGGCTGGTTTCAAATGTCTCCAGAGACGAAGACTCCAGAACCCCCTGGGCAGCCCTCTCCAGTGCTCCATCACCCTCACTGAGAAGAAGTTATAGAATCACAGAATCAGTCAGAGTTGAAAGAGACCACAGCATCATCCAGTTCCAACTCCCCTGCCATGGGCAGGGACACCCCACTCTAGATCAGGCTGACCAGAGCCTCATCCAGCCCGGCCTTAAACACCTCCAGGGATGGGGCCCCAACCACCTCCCTGGGCAACCCATTCCAGGCTCTCCCCACTCTCACAGGGAAGAAAATCCTTCTCACATCAAGTCTAAATGTCCCCATCTCCAGCTTTCTCTTCCCTAGATAGCTCTTCCTGCCCAGTATGATGTGTTCCAAGAGGCACCAACCCCTTCTGCAAGCTGAAACCCTCTGGTTCCCTATGTAGAGAATATCCTAGTGGATCAAGGGCACAGTATTTTGCTCAAGGCCTATTTGCACAACCCTGCCTGCGGCCCCAGAGGTAGTGTCCTTGAAACCTCCTGGAATAGAGAGAATATGCCAAAGCAGCTGATGCCTTCTCTGAGTGGCTTGCTTCTTTAGGTCTTATGAGATGGCTAAAAGATCTGGAAAAATGATTGTAATTGTTTTAATTGTTCTTGTTGTGTTAATACTAGTTGTTCCTCGTATTTTGAGAATGGTACAAAGCGTGGTGTCCAGAATGATAAAAACTGGATTGTTCAAAAGGAAAAAGGGAGGTTTAGAAAACATTTCTTACAGGAGAAGGGACTCTCATTGTTAGCAGTGAACAGTCCAGGCTATGAGGGCCTCAGTGTGCTGAACTGACCTTGAAAGTGCAGAAAAAGAAAGCAGGTGTCCAGCAAAGAACAGAGAAAGCAAGTTTCAACCGGAGTTATTATCCGTAAGAGAGGAGAGGATGAAAACATCGCTGTAACGATGGGACACCTGTACAGAAGGGACTGACCAATCCTTGGGGGCAAAAGGTGGGTGAAATGCAAGTGCTGAACCAATTATATCTTGCTTGTGGGTGAATGCTTTCGCTGTTAGTTCTGACCACTCAGTCTCCATCCATTAAACAACTAAAACAACTGCAAAATGAGTTACACACACTGAAAGAAAACAATGACCCTATGGAAATCGGTTAACCAGTTGGTTAGCCAGTGGTCAAATTCTTGTTACTGTATTAATAAGGTTAATTATTGTAAGCTGTATGTTATCCTGTATCTGCAAAGGTCTAGAACAGGTGATATCCAAAGCCTGGGTTGTGCAAAAATAAAAAGGGGGTATTGTAGAGAACATCCTAGCAGATCAAGGGCACAATATTTTGCACAAGGCCTATTTGCACAACCCAGCCTGCAGCTCCAGAGGCAGTGTCCTTGAAGCCTCCTGGAATAACAAGAATGAGGAGGAACAGTGATGTTGTAAACAAGACTGAGGATGATAAGCAAGACGCTCTGACCACAGAATGGGGAGGAGAGACAAACGTAGAGGCGCGTGCAGATCTGTATATAACCATTCATATGAAAGTAAACACACATGGTTGTTAGTTTAGCCAATACTAGTTTTGCTTGTGCCGTGTGAACCCTGTAAAACCCTATAAAAGCGCACTGATTAAGGCAATAAATGAAGTTCACTCTTACTTCTGTGAGGACTCCATGAATATTCTGAGTGGTTTTCCTTTATTCGTACGCTTCTGTTGTAGCTCTGGACTACAAGAGAGTAGAGATCTGGGTTCTAGCATGTCCCATATTTTTTCCACAACCTTGCACTAGTGATTCGAAGTATCTTTGCTGTCAGAAAGCTACAAGGTAGTGGGAGACCAGGTGACACAACCGGGTTAACAGGAGGAGAGGTGATTTAAACAGAGTGCTATGACAACTCTCCATCTGTGCAGCCCAGCTGTCTCGTGTGGCTTCCTGGATGGGAGGTAAAAGGGTGCTGAAAAGCTGCAGGGTTCTCATGGGGTGTAAGCAGCGAGTGAATCTTTGGACATATGGTTTGCAAACCACTGGGACAGCCCTACAAATGCCTCAACATCACCAGCATACAGCTCCCTGAGGGGAGGTTGGAGTGAGGCGGGGGTTGGCCTCTTCTCCCTAGGGACCAACAACAGGAGCAGAGGAACTGGAGTCAGGTTGTGACTGGGGAGGGTCAGGTTGGATCTGAGGAGAAAGTTCTTCACAGCAAGAGTGGGGAGACCTTGGCACAGGCTACCCAGGGAGGGTGTGGAGGCACCATCCCTGCAGGAGTTCAACAACCCAGGGTGTTTGAGGAGATGGGGTAGTGGTTGGAGTTGTAGGGTGGATGGTTGGACTTGATGAGGTTGAAGATCTTCTCCAACCTGGGTGATGCTGTGATTCTAGGAAACAGAGGAAGTTCTATGTTAATTATGAGGAAAAGTACTGAAGGGAAATATTGAGAGCCTCCAGAAGGTCCCTGTTTATCACCCAGGAAGCTTCAACAACTGGAAAAGAGGAAATCAAATCACAGAATCATAGAATCATTAGGGACAGAAAGGGACCTCAAAAGATCATCCAGTCCAATCCCCCTGCCACAGCAGGATGGCTCAGACTAAGTCGTACACGAACACATCCAGGCAGGTCTGGAACATCTGGGATAAAGTTCCTGCTGATATTGATATGGAACCTCCTAGGGATCATCTAGAATTGTCCTACCTTGCTGTTTTGTCCTCATGTCCTCAGGAATCCTGCACTCTGCTGAAGGAAGTCATGTTTGAGTCTACCAGGTTTCCGATGGAGCCAATTAAATCAGCTCTACTGGAGCTCCACACTGCCAAGAAAAACACTTGTGTTTGGATATTTCTTGGCCCTGGGACATAGTTAGGGAGCTCTGGAGCTGCTGCACATGTCCTACCCAGCCTAAAGGTTAGGTCACAGTAAGCTTTCCCTGGTGAGCACAAAGCAGAACTCTTTCTCTAGGAATGCAGCAAACAAAAATCACCTTGTAAGAACTGTTTGTAATAGCAAGTTACTTGTTTCTCTGGCTAAACTAAAGCAGCTTTGGTATCCAGCTTCACTGACCTTCTCTGGACAGGCTCCAGCACCTCAGCACTCTTCTTGTAGTGGTATCTGCTCAGTCCTGAGGACATCACTGAGAATTGCCTGAGAAACAGTGTACATGGTGCAGCGTAGAGCAACGAAGATGATGAAGGAAGTAGAGCACCTCCCTGATGAGGAAAGACTGAGAGAGCTGGGTCTCTTGAGCCAGGCTCTTCTCAAGGTCATCTGGTGCTAGGACAAGGGGCAATGGGTACCAGCTGGAACAGAGGAGGTTCCATATCAATATCAGCAAGGAGGGTACCTGAGCACTAAAACAAGCTGCCCAGGGAGGTTGTGGAGTCTCCTTCTCTGGAGACGTTCCAGACCCACCTAGATGTGTTCCTGTGCAACTTGATCTGGGTGATCCTGCTGTGGCCGGGGGATTGGACTGGGTGATCTTTTGAGGTCCCTTCTGATCCCTAAAGTTTCTGTGTTCTCATGCACACACCACCAGCAGTAGAGCTGCAGGCAGAATGGGCTTCACGAGGCAGGAAGGAGGCAGCTCATGGATTCTCTAGTGGGGATTTCTCATGGCTATTGAGGGATTTGTAGAAAAGGTCACCTTTTATTTAGATTTCATGTAGCTTTTTTCTTATGCAAGCAAACAAGTGTTGTAGTGCCATAACTGCTTTGATGTTTCTCTGGTGATGAAATGACTAAGGAAAAGCTATGAGTAAGGCAAGATGCTGCATGACCTGCAACGACTCTGAGCACTTTTCTCTCTCTTTCTTCTTAACAAGGAGAGACTAATACATTTTTCAGCACTGTTGAAACTTGTGTAGGAATGTGTTTTTCATGCTGTCCTGCTGAAACACCCCGTATCGGCCAGATTATAATCATCTCAATGGTGTGACCCATGGCGTGTAACTGAGGGCATGGCAATTGCTTGACTGAGTCAACAGATTTTTTGCCTCAGCCTATTGATGAAAAAAAGAGAGGGAAAAATAATCATTGAAGTCATGAAACTCGCTCTGATACAGCAAATTACATCTCTAACTGAAATACTAAATATTCATTCATTTGCTGAACACTGGGAATGATAGAAAATGATCGGAAGTTGGAGAGACTGCAAATTATAGAGTCTGACACAAAATCCAGTTTGGAAATTTTGGGCAGCCTGGCAACATTGCTTTACACAGAGTCACAGAGTGAGTGAGGCTGGAAGAGAACTCCAGCTCAG
>VZRI01008774.1:22353-32485 GCA_013397515.1 Upupa epops | reverse complement strand
ATTCTAGCTGAAGGAGCCGTTCCTGAGACAACACCGCTGCAGCGCTCTGTGCGCGGGGTGAGTCCTGACTCCCAACTGCTGAATCCCACGGATACCCTGTAAACAACGGCTTCGTGGGCTCAGCCTTGCGGAGGTGAGGCAGGTAAGGCTTGCTGGAGACACACGGGCATCAACACCAGCGCCTCGGCATGCGGACGCCTGGATGCAGCAGCAACTCTCCGCTCCCTGCCGCGCGCAGCAGGCTGGGCTCCCACAGGATAATGCTCTTGGTTTTGGGAAAGATCCAGGAGCCAGCTTCTGCTCCAGAGGGGAGAGAAAAGAGCCCAAGCCACTCAGTGCCTGAGACCCTGCATCAAACGTGGGCAGGGGTCATTTCTCCCCAGACACCCGGCCGAACGGCACCTTGGCTCCCGTCTCTTCTAACAGCAGCCACCTGCACGGCCCTGAGAGCTGCTGCAGAGAGCAGGTTGCTGCACAGCCAGGTACTGTACCCAAAACAAGAGGGGCTATAAAATGAATTCCAAGGCATCAGGAGACCAACTCTTCTCCCACAGACTGCAGTATTCAGACACTAGAGAAAGAAACCACTACAAACGCTCAGCACTCGTTTGAAATCCTTTAAGAATGAGGGTTAGGTGTTTCTGCATGGAATCATAGGGGCATCACGGATGGGAAGGGACCTGGAAAGATCATCCAGTCCCACCCCCCTGCCACAGCAGGATCCCCCAGACCCAGTGGCACAGGAACACAGCCAGGCGGGGCTGGAACGTCTGCAGAGAAGGAGACTCCACAGCCCCCCTGGGCAGCCTGGTCCAGTGCTCCGGGACCCTCCCTGGGAAGAAGGTCCTGCTGAGATTGAGAGGGAACCTCCTCTGCTCCAGCTGGCACCCAGTGCCCCTTGTCCTGTCCCCAGATGCCCTTGAGCAGAGCCTGGCTCCATCCTCCTGACACCCACCCCTCACAGATTGAGAGACAGGAATGAGGTCCCTTCCACTTTCATTCAATTCAAGGGCACCCTTCCATTTCTATTAACTCAAGACCCCTCGTAACCTGATGTTAAACACTGGCACTGCCCTCAAAACCTACTCGGTGTTTCCCCAGGGTTTGGCAAGGCTGATTCCTGTGAGCAAAACGTCCCACACAGTGCTGTCACGGCCGGTGTGTCCACTGCTCCTGCTGCCAGCACTGGCGATGGCCCTGCAGGCTAGAGCAGACAGAACTGGGCAGCAAAGGTTCTTACTCCCTGGCAACGGCTGCCGTGCGATTTATCAGTCATGGAATCATCGAATCCTCCTGGCTGGAAGGGACCTCCAGGATCACCGAGTCCAGCCCTCATCCCAACAGCTCCCCAAGACCGTGGCCTCAAGGGCTCTAGCTAGCTGGTTCTTAAAGCCCTCCGGGGACAGGCACTCCACCACCTCCCTGGGCATCCCGCTGCAGTGCCCAGCTACCAGCAATGCCCGGCATGCGGTCCCCTGGCTGGGTTACGAGTGAGCTCTCAATAAAGCACCTCACACGAACTCACATCTCTGCCCTTGCTCTTCCTGCTGAAAGAGAAGGGGTTTGGCTTCCGTTTTCCAGATGAGGCTAGGAGTTTTTTTCTCTAGAGGGCACCTTGTTCTTCACTCTGCTTATGAACCCCAGAGCCGCTTAACTGGGGCTGGTGTCAGGGGTAACTGGTGTTCCTTAGGACGTGGGGGATGGCAGGAGAGAGGCATGGAGACAAGGAACACAGAGTCATGTGTGTAAGTGTTCGTCAGGCACTTGGTGCTCCCACCCACCTCTTTTCCTCTCTGCTGCTGATAGCTTCAAAATCAATTCAAAGTGCTTTTTACATCTGAATAAATTGCCTGAGACCCATCGTTTGAATAATTTATGACTTCCTCCTGAAGCTAGAACCCTATTGAAATCGGGTAATTAAATAAAAAGCAGCAGCATTTCAGGGGGGTGGGGGCTGCCCTGCACACTGCTGCACAGATTGCCTACCCCCAGCTACCTTCCCAAGGCTTTGATCAGTACCTTCCGCAGGCAGCCCCACACCAGCACCTCAGCCCTGCCAGGCCCTCTTCTTGCAGCGTGCCTGCGCTGGAAACTCGTGAATCTGTTCTGCAGCTGACTGCCGTGTGGACCAGAGTCTGTTTCACAGCCCTGCTTCCAGCCCACCTGCTCGCTGGGTGCTGGTCTCATTCACTGAGAGAAGCGGATAGCAACGGTGGGCAGCAGCACATTCCACTTGGACACAGCTGTTCCAGGCTGTGAGATGGCAACAGGATGGTCAGGGCACTGGAAGGCCTCCCATATGAACAAAGGCTGAGAGAGCTGGGTCTGTGCAGCCTTGAGAAGAGAAGGCTCAGGGGGGACCTCACTGTGATGCTCCAGTCCATCAGGGGTGGCTGCCAGGAGGATGGGGACTCCCTTTGCACAAGGAGTCCTGGAGAAAGGCCAAGGGGCAATGGTTACCAGTTGCTCCAGGAGAGATTCCCACTGGATTGGAGAGGGAAGTTTTTCCTGCTGGGAGCTGTCAGCCAGTGGAAGGGTCTTGCAAGGGAAGGGGGAGATTGCTCAGCTGCAGACAGTGCTCAGGCTCAGCTGGATGGGGTTCTGGGCCAGCTTGTTCAAACTCAGCACCAAACCCAGGCAAAGGAGATGCTAATGGGCAGAAAACCAAAACAATCTGGAGGAAGGGGAATTTCAGTGGGGCACTCAGGAAAGCAAACGTGACCCCAGTGAAACCAACCTCCACGGGTTGCTGTTAGAGTCCACAGAGGGCACGAAGATCCCTTGTGAAGTTATTCTGGGCAGGAGCTTGGGAACTGTTTCTGGAAGGACCTGTTTTTGTCTGCATACCCCACAGACACCTGCAGATATCAGAGGAGGTTAGAAGACCAAAGGGTGTCTCCTGTGAGCCCCTTGCTGGAGGGGGGAGGCGGTTCTTCTCTCCACATCGGGAGAGTTCATTTCAGAGAAGGATTTGGGGTCTGGTAGCTGGAAAACCCACTGAGGGTAAGAGAACTGTTTGCATTGTACTGCCCAGGGGGCTGTGGAGTCTCCTTCTCTGCAGATGTTCCAGCCCCGCCTGGCTGTGTTCCTGTGCCACTGGGTCTGGGGGATCCTGCTGTGGCAGAGGGATTGGACTGGGTGATCCTTCCAGGTCCCTTCCCATCCCTGAGGATTGTAGGATTCTATGTAGAACCTGCTCATTGCAAACAGTCACCAACTCATTGAGTTCTCCTGGCACAACAGGGGTTCTGCCCTGTGCATTTCTACCTTCCTGAGCTCTGTGCCAGAGAGGCCACTGACAGCGCTCACTCTGCCACTGCCAGTGCTAATCTGCTTTCCCAGTGGATGTGAAAAGTGAAGAAGAGTAAGGTTCCCTGCCTCTCCCCACGTCACACACGGCCGTGACTCGTCTGATATTAGAGCTGAAATCCAAGGATCCTCCTCGAAGGTCCCCTATCTCATCCTTTCCCACGTTCAGTTTCACCTTGATCTCTGGAAGGCTTTCCCTCCCTCCTTGGGGCACGAGTCCTGGCTGCTCCAGAATTTACATGTCTGCGTTTTTGCAGGAGAGGCACACTGAGGCAAAAATCCACGACAGCAGCCTTCCAAGACAGAGAACTCGGTGTTTCTGGCCATGCCTGGGCTCTAGGAAAATCAGCCTGGCTGCAGCCCTGAGGCAATGGCCACAGGATTGCATCTTGGCTCCACACCCTGGCGGGCAGCGCCGCTTGGTCGCTGTAGAGCTCAGTGTCTCTAGGATTCGGAGGCAGTCACGGGCCTTTGGGACTGCCCAGCATCCGAACCCAACACGAAGCCCTCTCTGCACGAATGAGGAAACAAAGGTGGTGCCACCTTGGCAGCACTGCTGGCTTGCACCAACCTCTGTGACTTGTGGCTCAGCCCCTCTCAAGACCTCGTGTGAGGTTAGAGGGTGCTGTCAGGGGGCTCCTGAACGCTGCTGCACAGGGAGCACTCGCTCGGATCCCTCCATCTGAAGGCGGTTAGAGGGATGCTCTGGTGTTACTGGCACAGCGAACGGCAGGCAGTTGTTATCAGTAGCCCCAAAGAAGGCAGCCCAGGCCCGTTTGCAGAGCTATCCACGCCGTGCTGATGTTCGCCCTTGGTAGGGGAGCTTCCCAATGTCACATCCAAACGTTTCCCCAGCTTTATGCAGTGGAAGTCAAGGTTGTCAGGTGCCCAGCAGTCTCTCCCAGTACAACCCGGGTACCTGCTGGCACCGTGGTTGACAGTGCGTTGTTTCCAGTGTACTCTCTGAAAAGCTATCACCATCCAGCACAGCCCAGGCAGCGACCCAACCCAGAGGGGCTCTGGGTCACTATGAGCTCTTCTCATCCCCTTTGTTCTTTGCTCTCACTAACTCTGCCTGGAGAGTTTTCTGTCCTCTTTGGAGACACTCTGGGGGTTTCCTTGAGACTAGCATTTCACACCCAACCCAGGGTGCCTGCATCCATCTGCATCTCTCTCTCCCTTCTCTAAGCCAGAAGAACATGGACACGCGTTACACAACGCCACCGCGTCTGCCCTGTGCTCACGGACAGAGGACACTCTCACCACCTCCTGCACCGGGTGGACAGCACTACAGTCTATTTGCAGGGGATCAGAGAATCAGAGAGAGTCATTAAGATTGGAAGAGACCTCCAAGATCATCAAGTCCAACCATCAGCCCAAATCCCGGGGCTGTGTTATGGTCAGGAGCTCCATGGTCACTCAGAGAGAGAAAGAGGGTTCTCCCTTGCTTCTGAGGCAGGCTGGATGCCCCCCAGGCATGAGGACTCACTGGAAGCAGAGGCAAGGTCCTATGTTTTCCCACTTGCACGTGTGTGATGTGCTCTTTCCTAGCCGTGTTGCTCCTTTTCAAAGTGTTTCTCACACACTGCTGGAGTCCTCCTTGCCTGATCAAGTGAGTGGCTCTAGCTACGGACCTTGGGAGGAGCAGGGGGAATGGTTTCCAGCTGGAAGAGGGGAGGTTGAGACTGGAAGTCAGGAGGAAGTTCTTCACCAGGAGGGTGCTGAGACCCTGGACCAGGTTTCCCAGGGAGGTCGTGGCTGCCCCCCAGCTCCCTGGAAGTGTTCAAGGCCAGACTGGCTGGTGGGGGGAGTCCCTGTTCAGGGCAGGGGGGTTGGAACTGGATGATCTTCCAGGTCCCTTCCAACCTGACCCATCCTAGGAATCTGTGCATCTATGAGATGCTGCATCTGCTGTCACCTCAGGTACTTCTTTGCAGCCTGCTCTAGTCTAAGCTTCCTCAGCAGGTGGGTTGGACCTGACAACCTCCAGAGAGCCCCCCCAACCCCTCCCATTCTGCGATCCTGATCTAAACAAATGGTGAAAGGTTCCATCAGGCTTGTATTGACTTCTTCGTGATTCCCACAGCCGTGGGTCTGAGCACATCACTGTCTGCTCTGACTGCCCTCGCTGCCTTCAGTTGGAGAGGAAGAATACTGACAAAAACCTGCAGGACTCAGAGTGCCCTGAGTGCTGCGATGGGACCGTAAGGAATGAAACTCCTGCAATGGAAAACTGAAACAAGGAAATACGAAGAGAGGCAGGAGTTAACCTGGAGGCTCTAAGGGCACTGAAGAGGCCACTGAAGTGCTTTGGCAATGTTGTGAGCTACTGATGCTCTCCTTTTACATCGCTGTGTGGCTTTGCTCTTCAAAGCAGCAGCTCCATCAAATAGAATCATAGAATCCTTAGGGATGGGAAGGGAGCTTGAAAGATCATCCAGCCCAATCCCCCTGCTGCAGCAGGATCACCCAGACCAAGTCCCACAAACAGAGTTCTTTCTGTTTTCAGTTCTTCCTAAAGCTCCTGGATTCAGGAGAGATTTCTCAGTGAGCAGCTTCCACCTTAAGTGTCAGAGTCCCTGCTTGCAGGCATTTGGTGAAATACTAAGGGCAGGGTGAGAAGGAGAGGACAGAAGGATTTGCAGTACCTGAGGTAGATACTGAACTCCTGCAGCTGCTGGGTTTGCATCCTTATTTTGTACCCAGACGGGCTGATTTCAGCCTTAGTTTGAGACTTCCCTTTCTAAGCCTGAGATTTATATTCACAGAGTCATGGAATCCTTAGGGATGGGAAGGGACCTGGAAAGATCACCCAGTCCAGTCCCCCTGCCACAGCAGGATCACCCAGACCCAGTGGCACAGGAACACAGCCAGGCGGGGCTGGAACGTCTGCAGAGAAGGAGACTCCACAGCCCCCCTGGGCAGCCTGGTCCAGGGCTCTGGGACCCTCCCTGGGAAGAAGGTCCTGCTGAGATTGAGAGGGAACCTCCTCTGCTCCAGCTGGCTCCCAGTGCCCCTTGTCCTGTCCCCAGATGCCCTTGAGCAGAGCCTGGCTCCATCCTCCTGACACCCACCCCTCACAGATTGAGAGACAGCAATGAGGTCCCCCCTCAGCCTCCTCCTCTCCCAGCTCCAGAGCCCCAGCTCCCTCAGCCTTTCCTCATCAGGGAGCTGCTCTCCTCCCTTCATCATCTCCGTTGCTCTGTGCTGGACACCCTCCAGCAGCTCTCCTGATGTTTTCTTTCCCTCTGGCTGTCTGAGCACACATGATGCTCCTGATACAGAAAGCCTTCCCTAAGTGACAGTGTCCTGAGAGCTGTATAGACTGCTGTCCCTGCATCATCAGCCATCTGGAGGAGCAGTGCTCAGGTACCAGCCTGGGCTCTGACTGTAACCACAGAAGCAATACATTAGAGCTGCCCTCGGGTTTAGGACGGTGCAGTTGGGCAGAGCAAACGATTCCCACTCATTTTCACAAGCAAGCAGACGTGAGTCTTCGTCTCAGCTGCACACACACGTGCAGGCATCCTGCATAATATTTACTGCTGCAGATAAAGCATTTCTAAAACAGAACTCTCTCTGCAGAGAGGTCAAACTCCCAGTGCCCAGTGCACGCACTGATAGGCAAACGAGTCGCTTCATGGTCCCCCTGAGCACACTGCACCAGCGCTTTCCAGTCCAGACCACTTCATGCTCCTGCTCTCTGCAGTGGGTTCTCGGCTGCGGACGCAGCCCAGTGCTGTCGTTCAGGAGGGACAGCTTTCAACCGGTTGAGTAGTGGTTAGCAGGTAGGGATCAGTGCCTCGAGTCTGGATGGCAGTGAAGAGACTCTGAGCGTGCCGGCTGCCTAGCTGACTTGATGACTGTCGTGTTCAGGCAGACGTCTTGCTCGCCTGTCTCTGGAGAGCTGGGTGAGCTGTGCAGTAAAGACGTGGCTAGCTGCAGCACCAATTCGCCAGGAAAGCAGTTTTCTTATCTTACAGGGGATGATTTCAGCTGTTGACTACGAATCTAAATCACTGATGACTGTAAGAGTAGGGAAGGGTTTGATTTCCCAGGTATTTATGGGGCTGATTCCACAGGTATTTATGGCCCTGACTGCTGTTGAGCTCTCTCTATCACTCAGGTAAAAGAGTCACGAATGAAAAGCAAAGATTGTGTAGAATCACAGCATCCTTAGGGATGGGAAGGGACCTGGAAAGACCATCCAGTCCAACCCCCCTGCCACAGCAGGATCCCCCAGACCCAGTGGCACAGGAACACAGCCAGGCGGGGCTGGAACGTCTGCAGAGAAGGAGACTCCACAGCCCCCCTGGGCAGCCTGGTCCAGTGCTCCGGGACCCTCCCTGGGAAGCAGTTATAGAATCACACAGTTTACTTTCTCTTCTATCACAGAATCAACAGAGATGGAGTAGAAGTCGGGACCCTTGCACCAAGCATGTTTTCAGGAGTTGATGGCATCACAGCTGGATCAAACTTTCCCTCCGCAGAGCACATCATCTCTTTAATAAATAACAATTGCTTAACCTTGCAAGAGAGTCTGGTGATGTTGAAAGGCTGTGTGCTGCTTGGGCTTCCTGGACAGAGTGTGTGTAACAAAGAAGTACTGCACTCCCTAAACCAGAGCTCAAAATACTCCCCTTACTCTACTTCCCAGGGAGGGTCCCGGAGCACTGGACCAGGCTGCCCAGGGGGCTGTGGAGTCTCCTTCTCTGCAGACGTTCCAGCCCCGCCTGGCTGTGTTCCTGTGCCACTGGGTCTGGGTGACCCTGCTGTGGCAGGGGGACTGGACTGGATGATCTTTCCAGGTCCCTTCCCATCCCTGAGGATTCTATGAATTGGAAGAGGGGAGGTTTAGACCAGAAGGCAGGAGGGAATTCTCCGTGATGAGGGTGCTGAGACCCTGGACCAGGTTGCCCAGGGAGGTTGTGGCTGCCCCCCAGCTCCCTGGCAGTGTTCAGGGTCAGACTGGCTGGGGCCTTGAGCACCCTGGTCTGGTGGGGGGTGTCCCTGCTCCTGGCAGGGGGGCTGGAACTGGATGATCTTTGAGGTCCCTTCCAACCTGACCCACTCTATGACTCTGTGACTCGTAAGGGTGTGGGGGCTGGCAACCCCTGTGCTGTGTTTGTGTCTGCAGCTCCTGGCACAACAGTCTGTCCTCTTGGCTGAGGTCTAGAACCACTGGCACAGGGTAACTGGAACCAGCAAAGGGGACCCAGGACTGCATGAGGTGAGCGTGTCACTTGCAGCGGGCTTTGGTCCCTTCTTCTAGTCCTGAGGCTGTTCTGAGCAATGGTTTTAACTAGGAAAGAAATCAGTTTGCCCGTGATGCTGTTGATGCCTGGATTTCACAAGGAGAAGCTCCCTTGGTTGTTAATGACCACAGGGTGGAGGGTGGATTCTTGCCCTTCCCTCCAGCCCCCAGCCATCATTTCAGAACGAGCATCAGAGCCTTTGGCTTTGTGCTCCAGCTGCCACAAACTAAGTAGAGGCGATGTCACTCCAGGAGAAGATGCCCTTCTGGAATGAGGCAGATGTTCCCTGCCTCCTGGCAAAGCTGCACCGGCACAGCCGAGCGGGGCGGCAGTGCCCCCAGAGCCCTAACGAGCACAGGCAGAACCCCAACTTACGTAGGTTGGGTGTAGATGGCTTGGGTTTCCGTGCTGCTGCCAAGCTATTTCTGTCACTGGGCTTTGGCCACGAGTCAGAAACAAAGCCTAAGTGCTTGTGAGCTTCAAAGATCTTCTAGGTTTGAGCTAAACCCAGACCGTGCTGCCCGTTCCCGTCTGAGCTGGGAAGCTACCAATTTCAGGGCGTTTGAAAGCCTTGGTGCCAGTAAATAGCAGGGGACACGAGGAGAAGCAAAGCAGCAGCTGTGAGTGAAGAGCCTGGCTTTGGGGAAGCAGTCTGCACAGATCTCTCTGTTGGGGTCCCAAGAGCAGGGCCCTGACCGTGCCCCTGGTTTACACCGTTACGAATGGCTCAGCACCCGTCTGCTCCTGATGTCAGGGAAGACTGCTGATCTGAACCTAGGGAGGGTCTGTCTCTCACTTTAAAACATCCCCTGGAAATACTTTGGTGGTTAGCAGGGGGAGAAGGGAGACCAGGGTGATCAGGGCACTGGAAGAGCTCCCGTGTGAACAAAGGCTGAGAGAGCTGGGTCTGCTCAGCCTGGAGAAGAGAAGGCTCAGGGGGGACCTCACTGCGATGGTCCAGTCCATCAGGGGTGGCTGCCAGGAGGATGGGGACTCCCTCTGCACAAGGAGTCCTGGAGAAAGTCCAAGAGGCCATGGTTACCAGTTGCTCCAGGAGAGATTCCCACTGGATTGGAGAGGGAAGCTGTTCCTGCTGAGAGCTGTCAGACAGTGGAAGGGTCTTGCAAGGGAAGGGGGGGATTGCTCAGCTGCAGACAGTGCTCAGGCTCAGCTGGATGGGGTTCTGGGCCAGCTCATTCCACCTGGATCCTGCTTTGAGAGGTTGGACTAGGTGGTCCCTGAGGTCCCTTCCAACCTGCATCCTGTGACCCTGTGACCCTGTGAATTGTCTTGGTTTATAACACTGTGGTACAAAGAGTCACCGCATTCTGTTCACAACTGGTTCATCCTGTTTGGCACCAGTGACTCGTGCGGTAGGGTCTGCATGGACTGGTATCGGGCTACACATCTTCTTCAGATACTGGCTTTGCCTCTTTGCTGTCACTGAGATGGAGAGGGAACCTCCTCTGCTCCAGCTGGCACCCAGTGCCCCTTGTCCTGTCCCCAGATGCCCTTGAGCAGAGCCTGGCTCCATCCTCCTGACACCCACCCCTCACAGATTGAGAGAG
>VZRI01008774.1:4920-15533 GCA_013397515.1 Upupa epops | reverse complement strand
GCTGTGGAGTCTCCTTCTCTGCAGACGTTCCAGCCCCGCCTGGCTGTGTTCCTGTGCCACTGGGTCTGGGTGACCCTGCTGTGGCAGGGGGGTTGGACTGGACCATCTTTCCAGGTCCCCTCGGATCCCTCATGATAGAGAACACTGCAAAGTCTCACAGAGCTGTGTGATCTGGTAGCTGTCTGAGGGACTAACAAGAAGCCCGAGGTGGCAGTGGGGCAGAGCGTGCTGCCCCAGCCCACCGCTGCAGGAGGGATCATTAGTTACAGCAGCTTCAGCGCTATTATTTGTGGCACCAGTGCAGCCAGGTACTTCAAGCCCTGTGTAACTTCAGGACCAGGAGCCCTGAGTGCCCTCAGCTCTGAGCCTTAGTCCTAGCTTCACGTGTGTTATGACACAGCGGGTTGTGTCTCCCCTGCCAGTCACAGTCATCCTCTCTCTTGCTGTTTAAAGCAATATTGCAGGGCCAAGGTTGTCTGGCCAAACGCTGCTCCGACCCAAGGGCCACTCTGACTGAGAAATCACTGCTGGCTTTCTCTGACAGCAGAATCATTCCACACAGGCAGAGCCTTAACACTTCTACTCGTTCAGAGTGCCTACTGCCCAGTGCCCACAGTGCCCACAGTGCCCAGAGTGCCCATAGTGCCCATAGTGCCCATAGTGCCCACCGTGCCCACAGTGCCCACAGTGTCCACAGTGCCCACAGTGCCCACAGTGCCCCCAGTGCCCAGTGCCCATAGTGCCAAGAGTGCCCAGAGTGCCCATNCAGTGCCCACAGTGCCCACAGTGACCATAGTGCCCACAGTGTCCACAGTGCCCATAGTGCCCACAGTACCCATAGTGCCCAGTGCCCACAGTGTCCACAGTGCCCACAGTGCCCACAGTGCCCATAGTGCCCATAGTGCCCATAGTGCCCACAGTGCCCACAGTGCCCACAGTGCCTCGTTCAGCTGCCTGTATTCTCCGTCCATCACCCCACACCTTCCACCTGCTCAGCCGAACGGTGGCTTCACTGCTGCACGTGTGCTTTCTGCTTGTGTAGAGGCTGCTGTGGGCCCACACAAACACCACAGGTCGGGGTCACCCTCGGGAGCAACTGAACTCGTCCGTGGCCACGCAGGGGCTGCCTCGTGCACCCAGCCTCGTTAGAGAGCCACGCAGCTCACTGTGAGAATCCCAGTCAGGATTCCATCAACGGACAGGTCCAGATGCCGGACTGGATTGCACTGACAGAGCCCCCCACCCAGACAAGGTGCAGTCCAGCTTACAGGTTTGAACAAGAGGCTTCCAGTTCCTGCAGAAACATCTCACAACGGCTAAATTCCCTGGCTTCATGTCCTTAGCAATCTATGCATCCTATAATCCTTAGGGATGGGAAGGGACCTGGAAAGATCACCCAGTCCAGTCCCCCTGCCACAGCAGGATCACCCAGACCCAGTGGCACAGGAACACAGCCAGGCGGGGCTGGAACGTCTGCAGAGAAGGAGACTCCACAACCTCCTGGGCAGCCTGGTCCAGTGCTCCACACGGAGCAGTTGCTGTAGACCTGCAAGAAATCTGAACGACTACATGACCGAGGGGCTCGCAGAAAGTCCCAGGGGTTGACTCTCAGCCCCACAGTGCCCACATCACCTAATCACCACAGCCCAGCGTGGGTACTGCAGGAGTCTGTGCTCCGCACACAGAAGAGCCCGAGGTTTTCAGGTGCCTGACAGTGGTGGTGTCGCCCCACCAGGGTTTGCACGTTCCGTACCCAGCCTCTGTCCCTGTGACCTGGGAGACTCTGTGAGCTGAGAGGAGAACAATGAAAGCCTTAGCTGCCAAATGGCCCTGAGCTCTCGGTGAAAGCCTGAGCACAGGGCAGTGCCCTGGAAGCACTGAAGTCTACCAGCGAGTGGGGCTGCCCCACAGAGCACAGCCAACAGCTGAGAGGAGGGATGATCCCTCTGTACTTGGTACTCCTCAGGCCACATCTGGCATCCAGTTGCAGGCTGCTGGGACAACAGTGATGATAAACTGGAGTGGGTTCCTGATGGCTGGGGCTGTAGGACCTGGGCAAGGAGGCTGAGGGACTGTACTTCTCCAGCCTGAGGCAGGACTGACTGACTGACCCAGTGCCCATGGGCATCAAGGCGATGAAGCCAGACCCTGCACAATAGGGCATGGATCAGGCACAGATGGGAGCAAGAGGTGTTCCAGCTGGGAAGAAGAGAAGGATCTGCACGGTGAGGATGACTGAATATTGAAAACGCTGCACAGAGGGGCCGAGGAAGTGGCCTTTAGTGGGGATGATAAAGCCCTTCGCAGGCTGACCTTCATCCAGTGCCCTCCCAGGTCCCTCCCAGCCTGAGTGACTGTCATTTGTGAGAGCAAAACAGAGAACACATCGGGTTAAGGAATAACGACCGTGCAGAGCGCACGAGAGAGAGAGCTGGGCAGACAGAAGGGGTCCGATTAAAACGACACGAGTGCCCTGGCTGCGCTCCCCCAGTCCTCTGGTCATTGCCTTTCTCTCCGAATCAGTGGCCACAGCCAGTGTCAGCGATCGTGCTGCCAAGTAAAGGCCGGTTATTCTCTTCAGGGGGGAGGTTTCGAGAGCTGAAAGGAGGGGACTGTTTGCAGTGGGAGTTTAATGTTATTCCCAAATAGTCACTGGCCGGGAGAACCCGGATTGGGAGCTGTTTAAGCAGCCTGGTACGGCCGTAGGGTAACCCATCCTGAATCCTTTGGGTTTGCTTCGGAGGGGTTAAGCCAGCAGGATGAGAACGGGCAGACGCGTGAGGGTGGCAGGGGGGCAGTCAGCTGCTATTTTGCCTCTCGAGCAAAAGGTTGGGCAGCACTCAACACAGCCCGAGCTTTAAATTAACACCTGGCATTGCAGTCCCTTCCCCGTGCGCTCGGTCTACGGCTGGCCTTTCCCTGGGGTGTTTCTCACTAGCTCCTTCCTTCGTGGTGCCCAGTTCGCAGTCCTCAAGCGAGCTGTGTTGCCAGAAGATGGGCATTCTACCCAGGACACCCTCCACGCTTCAAGCTGCTAAATCCCTCTCCCTCCTACACCCAAAGGACAGCGTTTTGAGGATCTGTTATCCTGTTCCAGAAAGAAGTCAGTGCCTGTGGATGTGATGGGCAGCAGGACTCGAGGCCTTCCCAGTATCCCAGTATCCCAGTATCCCAGTATCCCAGTATCCCAGTATCCCAGTACTGATGAGGCTGGAACAGACCTTAAAGACCATCCAGTCCGACCTAAAACCAACCCAGTAACCCCAACACCTGTCATCATCAGTGGCACTGAGACTACTCTAGGTTAGAAACAACCTTGTCTGGAAGAGGTGGGACCCGAGCAAGCGTGGGGTGCACTCAACTGCTCGCACTGCTCTTCCAGAACAAGTCCTGTTCGCCTGTTGGGCCTTGAGCCCAGCTAGACGAAGCCCTGGTGGTTATTTGGGAGCGAAGGCAGCGGGTGCTTTCATTGCAGCCCAGACCATGAAGCAACCAAGAGAGCATTAGCTGCCAACTAGGGTGCACGCACCCGTCAGCAGGGAGGTGCAGTGCGCGGTGCCTCTTCCTGTGGCAAATGGGCTGGCGCCCGCGTGAGCCACAGGCTTGGGCGTCCGAGCACGCAACTCGGGGTGTGTGTCACTACAGGCTGGACCTGGGCTCCACCTCTCAGCTGCTATTGTTATCCTACTCCGGCTGTAGTCAAAAAGGGACTGGCAGCCCTCGTCCGGGCTGGAACAGCAGAACCCAGTCCCAGTTACAGAGAGAAACAGGGCACTGCGCTTGCACAGTGGGAACAGTTCTCACCCGCTGAGGGGGGAAGAGACCAGCGCTGGCAGGCAGATCCGCAGGAGGGAAGCTCTTGCACAGTGCTCAAAGCAGAGGACGTGGGAAGCACACAGAGCCTTTTGCAGCTTCCAGTATGCAGGGCTTGGTGTACGCTACCGCTCAGGTGTGATTGAGCCACCTGGTAGACAAAGCAACAGCTTCTGCAAACGCTGAGTTCAGAGAGAAGGAAGAGAGGCCACCTCTTTGCCAGGCGTTGTTTTACACGCATCATGAGATAGCAGGGGAGTTGTGGATGTCACTGAGACCGACTGAGCAGCTCATGCTTTCTCACACCCAGAGGAGGCTCGCGTGCTCCTCTGCTGAGAGACCTGTGCAGAGGGAAGGGACTTGGAGAACCTGGGGAGTTCTGCTGCTGGATTGATTTATTTTGCTTTCCCTTCTTCCCTGCACTGAGTTTTACTGCCAGGTGAGTGAGCTCTCCTGTCAGGATCTCTCAGTCCCATTTAACAGGCTCCTACAAGTCCCAGGACTTGAAAGACGCACCCAGCGTGCCCTCGGTGTTCCCATCACTGGCCACGTTGGCTCTGGCTTCCTCCCAAATCAAACAGCAAGGTCTTTTCTTCCCCCTTTTTTTGAGTTTCTGTAAAATGGTTTAGTCAGGAGGGCAACAACAACAACAACTGCCCCCTCCCAACTGCTGGAACAAGGAAACCCCCAGATCCTCGGTGTGAAATAGAGTCTAACGTGTAGTAGTCTTAAGTAGTCAAAGTGCATCTTAAGTAGCCAAAGCGGTGAGGGGTGGGTGTCAGGAGGATGGAGCCAGGCTCTGCTCAAGGGCATCTGGGGACAGGACAAGGGGCACTGGGTGCCAGCTGGAACAGAGGAGGTTCCCTCTCAGTATCAGCAGGACCTTCTTCCCAGGGAGGGTCCCGGAGCACTGGACCAGGCTGCCCAGGGGGCTGTGGAGTCTCCTTCTCTGCAGACGTTCCAGCCCCACCTGGCTGTGTTCCTGTGCCACTGGGTCTGGGAGATCCTGCTGTGGCAGGGGGACTGGACTGGATGATCTCTCCAGGTCCCTTCCCATCCCTAATGGTTCTAGGACTCTATGAAGCATCCGAAGGAGCAGCACTCTGAAAGCAGTGCGTAGGAGCCTCCTGAGGAGCAGTGCAACGTGGTTTGCAGGGTAACAGTTCAAACCAAATAAAGACATGGAGTGCAGATGGCTGGTACTGACTGAAGGCGTTGGGGTTAGTCAGCAATGTCTTCTTCTTGGCCCACGTTCAGCCCAGCACTACCCGTGACTCATTAGGAATACAAACATGGGAAGAGGATTTATGCCTCAGAGCAGCCAGGAGGGTGCTTACAGCATCTTACTAAATAAGGGCTTGGAGACTTAGTTAGCAACTCGAGTCGTGTAGGGTTTAACGCTCCGTTTGCTGGCAACGTCATCCCATCAATCTTGTGACTATTTTCTTCTCCTTTCCTCTCCTACTCCACATGGCAGAGGTTCCTTTTCCCCCTATATGGGGGGAATCTGAAAGGAGAAGCCAGTCGGGATATATTTGTTGGTTGTGTGCTTACATGTGGCACGTATAGAAATAGACTCTCTGTTTATGTAACTCAGCTGTGTCTCGCAGAGACTCCCATCCCAGTAGAATAAAGTGCTGTGAGTGCTTGTGCTTCATTAGAGGGCCTCTGTGCAAGACGTGAGGGCTGGGCACTGGAAGGAGAGCCTTGCACAGCCGTCGACCTCTGAGGAGGGCTGGACACTGGAAGGAGAGCCTTGCACAGCCGTCGACCTCTGAGGAGGGCTGGACACTGGAAGGAGAGCCTTGCACAGCAGTCGACCAATGCCAATGGCCTCCCTGGGCACCAGGGCACACTGCTGGCTCAGGATTAACTGGTTGTCCACCAGGACTCCCACATCAGCCCCTAACCCATACTGGGGCATGGAGGTGTGGACTCTACTGGTGCCTGTCGAGTCCTCGGCAGGTGCAGGTATCTACAGCTGTCTGTGCTGGCCTTCATGACCTTCCCTCTACCCAGCTCTCCAGCACCTCCAGACTGAGCAGCAGCACAGCCTTCGGATGTATCAGCCACGTCTCCCACACTTGTCTCATCGGCAGGTTAGCTGAGAGCACCCTCTGTCCCCTCACCCAGGTCACCGAGGGCGTGTTGGACTGGACTGGACAGAGTACTGACCCGTGGGGAACAGCACCAGCTACAGAGCTTCCACTGGACTCTGGATGCACACCACTGCAAGCTCGGTCATTCAGCTGCTCCCGCACCCACCCCACCATCCCCTCGTCTACCTGACTCCTTCCAAGCTTCCCTGCGGGACGCTGTGGGCAGCGAGGCTCTCTCCTCGCTCAGGCAGCCTCAGACTGCGTGGCTCTGACTGCTCCCATCTGTGTGAGTCGGTCCCTTCACCTAAACCCTGCAGCAGAGCTGGGTGGGAGCCCTGCCAGAGACTGCCAGCGCAGAGGCAGACGTGCTCCTGTCTTTCCAGGGATGCCCAGGCTCTGCATTAAGACCGTGAAGCAAGAAAGCAGAGGCTTTGCCTCATTTCCCTTGGCCTCCCTAAGGCATAAACAAGAATTGTAGTCTCAGACAGGGCCTCCAAGTGAAATCAACCCTCTCCTCAGACAAGGACTCTGAAGGCACCGAGCTAGACGTTTTTAGATGCAGACTGAACCCATAAATTAAACCAGCCTTGCATTTTTCTCTTGCGTTGTTACAGCACATGCTTGTGCAATTATTCACCCCAGATACTCCAATCCAACACTCAGAGCAGCCTGAACCTGCAAGAGGCAGTATCTCTCAAGCCAAGCCTAGCTCCTTGGCTGGGGGGTTGCACCTGGACTCTGGGTAGGGTCTGTACACGGTGCCACGTGTCATAGAATCCTAGAGTCCTTAGGGGTGGGAAGGGAGCTGGAAAGATCACCCAGTCCAGTCCCCCTGCCACAGNCTCCTTCTCTGCAGACGTTCCAGCCCCGCCTGGCTGTGTCCCTGTGCCACTGGGTCTGGGTGACCCTGCTGTGGCAGGGGGACTGGACTGGGTGATCTTTCCAGGTCCCTTCCCATCCCTAACCCTCTGTGAAGCTGTGAGAATAGCAAGATCCAGGTGATGAGCTGAACCGTGCAGAGCAGTGTCAGCACAGTGTTTCAGTTAGCTGTCTGATCGTATGAACTCCTCTGATTTTCTTCAGCCTGGTGTATGAGGCTGCATCCCAGGTTTTGAGGAGCCTCAGCGTGAGCAAGTGTGGGCACTAACACAGGGATCACGAAGTCAGAATTCAGAGATTCAGGAGTATTCCCTGCATCCCTGCTCTTCCCATTTTGCTGTCCTGAGTGCAGGGGACGGCACAGGGGTCTGAAAGCTAGGAGCACCTTCCTCAGCTCGATGTTTAAAGCTAGGAGCACCTTCCTCAGCTCGATGTTTACCCTACCTGTGGCCTTGGGCAAGTCAGCCAACAGCTCCGTACTTCAGTGTTCTCAAGGGTAGAGGAGATAAAATAAAGCTGTATATACACTCCAGATCCCTGGGAGGCGGATTAGAGCGTCCTAAAGACACACTTCAGGGGGGAATTAAAAGGCTCTGACATGGCACCCACAGCTTTCTGGCCTACAGCTCCCGTACAGAGGCAGCAGCCCCCACTTTTCCCACGTGCTGCAAGAAGCCACGGTGCATTGCAAGAGCTGTGCCTCCGGGGTGGCTCTAAGAGCTCTCTGAGAAGCCTTTGCAGTGCCTCGTCTGGTTCTAACCAGCGATTATTAGAGCAAGAATAACAGTCAGAACTTCCCCCATCTATAGGGGGAAACTGAGGCTCAGACTGGGGTTCATGCAGTGTAGCCTGGCTCCCCACGTTTCCACTTGCTGTTCGACCACAAGGACTCTGCAACGGACATTAACGTCAGGGCCCTCCTCCCAGAGCCTGTCCCCAGCCTTCCAGCCCTCCCTTCACCCTTGGCTCTCACTTGTCCATTTCCTCTGTGGCTCTCAGGTTCGGCAGGCAGGGCAGAGCAGAGCCCTGGTGCCAAATACAGGGCAACTCCTTCTGAGAGCCTTGCAGTACAGGCGCTTCACAGACTCACAGGATGCTTAGGGATGGGAAGGGACCTCAAAGATAACTGCTCAGTTAACGCTGCTGTTTCTCAAGACAGAGTGTGAGTTCTCAGGAAGGAGAACTGGACTGATCGGGTGGTGCATTGGCATCGGCCTGCTACCCATCACCTTCTGGAGGATCCCTGGGACTTCCAATCACATCTTTGTGAAGGAATCCCATCCCAAAGAGACTTCATCCAAGTAACGAACTCTGTAAATGGACCTGAATGCAATATTCAGGGCTTAATTATGTCACCCTAAATGAGGTAACAGCTTTCCTGCGAGAGGAAAGGGACCCTGCAATGCCAGTGCAGCTACACTCTGTGATCTGTGCTCCAGGCACGGCTGACTGACAAGCAGGTGCAGTACCTGCTAGGACGCAGCGTAGGATTGAGAAATCAGAGCTGCAGTGTGATCTTAGCAAAGCCTAATGGGCCTTAACCCTTCAGCACTGCCAGCACGCTGGGAAGAGAAGGGAACTGCACTTTCCTTTTACTTGAACTCCTCAGGAAAATTCTTAAGGAAGGAGAGCAGCTCCCTGCTCAGGAGAGGCTGAGGGAGCTGGGGCTCTTGAGCTGGGAGAAGAGGAGGCTGAGGGGGGACCTCATTGCTGTCTCTCAATCTGTGAGGGGTGGGTGTCAGGAGGATGGAGCCAGGCTCTGCTCAAGGGCATCTAGGGACAGGACAAGGGGCACTGGGTGCCAGCTGGAGCAGAGGAGGTTCCCTCTCAATCTCAGCAGGACCTTCTTCCCAGGGAGGGTCCCGGAGCACTGGACCAGGCTGCCCAGGGGGGCTGTGGAGTCTCCTTCTCTGCAGACGTTCCAGCCCCGCCTGGCTGTGTTCCTGTGCCACTGGGTCTGGGGGATCCTGCTGTGGCAGGGGGACTGGACTGGAAGACCTTTCGAGGTCCCTTCCCATCCCCAGTGATTCCATGACTCCCAGTCCCCGATGCTCTGTGAACCTGTGATCTTGTACCCACATTCCACTGAGATTTGGAGAGAGAACCTAGAGAGAGGAAGCTTACCCGTGGTAAGTTAACAACTCAGTCCTGTCTGTAAACAGGATGATGAGGGTATTATTGATCACAACATTATTGATGACAGTATTATTGATGGCAATATTATTGATGACAATATTATTGATGGCAGTAGTGTTGATGCCAGTATCAGCTGTCATTTAAGCACCTCATTCAATGGCCAAAATCAAGAGGACTCAGGGCTTTGGAAGGGACAATTTTCGATCTCTCGTGTTGTGAAGCTTTGGAAAGGCAGCTGGCTCTGTCTCCTTTGACGAACCCCACACACTGGCACCTAAATTCTTCCTTGAGTTTTCCAATCTGCACTGGTCTGTAAATTAAAAGCAATCTGGCATGTTATCTGGAAAAAAAGGCAGCCAGAGGCTCCCCTCTGCCTTCCCCTCCTCAGCACTCTGTCTGCAGATGCTATTATAATTCAGCATAACCTTTTGGATCATTAAAATGCCAGAGTGGCCTGAAGAAAGATCGTAGTGTTCCTTCCCTCAAACACCTTGGCAATGTTGACTGTAGGGCTCGACACTGTGTTCTGCATCCGGGAAGAGAGTGTAACAGAGGAGCTGCCATCATTCACCAGCCTGTCTGCACAGTGTACCTGCTGCAGGCACCTGCTTGGACACAGACAATAGCTCAGGAGCCCTGCCTGCTCTGTTCTTCACAGATACAGGCAGGCTGTACAAACCAGAAGCACTAGCTTCAGTGCCAGCTCAGACGAGTGTTTCCAAAGGTCAGTTTCCCTGGCCAGAAGCACCTGAGGAGATGCCAGCTGAAAAGATGCCTTCCCACCGGGTCTCTTTGCTCTCGTGAACAAATGGCTCTCAGTGGTGAATACCTGCATAAAGGGCAAGCTCTCCCTGCAGAACAGCACGGTGCCTTTATTACTCATCCTGGGCTCTCGCTCCCTACACAGACCTTGTGGCTGCACACAGGTAGCAGTTTAACTACCAGACCCAGTGCACTTCATCGGGGACTGGGCAGACGCATCTCTGCTTTCCTCGCTGGAATTCAGTGGTGGGCTTATCTCCTTTATCATTTTATCATCTGTACTACCAGCAGGCTGTCTTGCTGTCCAGTACAGACATGTTCAGGGGGTGCTAGAGGGATCTAGAGACCCAAGAGGAGCGTGAGCCAGTGAGTTGTCCTGTAGAGGACACATTTAAAGGTGAATGAGGCAGGAGGACCTCGTCAGGCTCCGTGGTGATGCACCAAAACCCTGTCTCCATAGAGGAGGAAGGCAACCAGCACAGACTGCCAAAGAAGAAGATCACAGGTAAAACCATAGAGTTGTTCAGGTTGGAAAAGGCTTGTGGGGAGAGAACACCCAGCTCTCTACAGCCTCATTGCAGGCAGCTGTAGACAGCAATGAGGTCTCCTTCAGCCTCTTTTTCTCCAGAGTGAGTAACCCCAGTTCCCTCAGCCACCCCTCACAAGGCTTGTTCTCCAGACCCGTTACCAACCCTGCTGCCCTTCTTCGGGACTGCTCCAGCACCTCAACATCCTTCTTGCACAGAGGTGTCCAAAACCGAACAGAGGACTCAGTGCCCAGTGCAGGGGGACAATGCCAAGTGGGTAAACGTGGAAGCAGGTGATCTGCTCTGCAGGGTAGAGATGAGAAATGATCCAGGCTCTAGAAAACAAAAGGTAAGAAAACTTATCTCCACTCACAAATAGCTGAGCTTCGTTTCCACG
>VZRI01008773.1:0-20195 GCA_013397515.1 Upupa epops | reverse complement strand
CACACAGACAGGGCATAAAGAAGTCACAGCTTTTCTAATCCTGGAAAGGAGGATTGTGTTATTAAAGTGTAAATAAATGATCAGGTGTGAGCTGTATCCTCGTGAGTTGCATTTTGCCCTGACAGCTCTTCACCTGTAGGAGCACCATCAGCTGCTGTTTCAGGAAGCCTTCTTTAAAACAACAAAAGTCACTTTAGTTGCTGTAGCAGCTCCTACACTCTAACATCACTGTAATGACATAGCAACTGGTTATAGTTCAGTGGTTTCTGGTGGAGCTATGAACAACCCACTAAAACTTACCCGCACAGACAAAACCAAGGAAAGGAAGTAGTCACCGGGATTATGCACAGAATGGAGTTGAAAGTTGCAGGAAGAGGTGAAAACTGAGACAAAGTAGTCTCTGCCTGTTGGTATCAGGGACCTGGGTGTTACTAAAGGAGGGGCAGCGTATGCTTGCTGTTTGTTGCCGCAGTGACCACCTGTGGCCTAGATTTGTGCAGTTACTCTCTTTCTCTCCTGTTTTTTTAATCCTGAACTGCTCTCAGGACTGGTACTTCTGACTGTATTTGCAGGTGCTGGTGTCACCTCTGACAAGTTCCTGCCTCTTTGAGATCTCTGGAGACTGCATCCCTGTGGATCTGTGCGCAGGGATGGTTTTTAACCTGAGGAGCAGAGAGTGTTGCCAGCAGCTGCGGTTCTTGCACTGTGCTTCCGTGTGACCATCGGGGAGGCTGCACAGGCTGCCGGGGCACCAAGGGGTGTCTGAAAAAATGTTGCTTGGTGTCTGCCCCAGTCTGGGGAGGGAGGATCTCCCTTCCTTCCCCCAGGTGAGGGACTGCAAGAAGTGCTGCTGTTGGGCAGACAACACAGGAGAGCAGATGATCTGATTGCAGCTCCACAAGTTGAGCCAAGGCTGAAAAAGTTTTCCCAGTCTTCTTGTAAATCCAGGCCAATCTGTGAGGGAGTGGAGGTGAGATGCCATGGTTAACTGAGAGGTGATCTGTCTGGAAGCAGGTGTTCCCATGCTGGATTTATTGAATTGTGCGATTTTTTTTTTTTTTTGATGTGAGGGACCATTCAGGACATTCTCAGTTGAGATGAGATTGATTAGAAATCAGCCTTAATGGTTTCCTCTAGAAGGAAGCTCAGAGGTTTTTAGATTCACTAATGTCTTAAACCCAAAACAGAGTGGAGGAGATTAGGAGTCTGTGGTAGCAAGAACAAATACAATGCTGTTTCTCTTAACCCCAGAGTCCCGCTGTCTTGATAAAACCACAGAATAAACTTTTTGTTTTCAAATCCAGGACGATCCATACCCTGATTCAATTTCTTGGCAAAAGAGATACTTCTAGTTGAGGGATTAGTCTCATCTCCAGGCACGTTTAGAGGTGTTTGCATTGGCGTTATCCCAGTGGGTGGGATCATAGACATAGAAAGGCACAGACTCAGTGAAGGGATGGGCCCGGGCTACAGGTAAATACAATTTCTTCCCAGCTACTGTAGTGCTGTCTATGACCCCTGGGCAAAGCTGGAGTCTCCTGTATTTGAACTTATTTAGGTCATCAACACAGTAAAAGGAAGTGCTACTGTGGCATCTTTTAACCTTTTCTCCCACTGTGACCTGTCCTTGTTCCACAAATCCTAAAGTCTCTGCCTACCCACTTCCCTTTAGAATATCCTTCAGTGTCACAGATGCTGTCACTTTTCTCTCGGACACAAATCTGACTAAAATTTAGAGACTTGGTCTCAGTTATTTTTTTTCAAGCCTGCTCCTTCTGTTTTGGACCTGGAGAAGAACTGTTGTACTCGAAAGCTTATTGGCTTCTTCCCAGCGGGACTAGTGGGTCTAATAAGAGAGATCTGCCTACAGACCTTATTTTGGTCACGTCCTTGGACAGTGTGGCTTTGTTATTTCTTCTGGCGTAATTTACAGCTGCATTATACAAATACCCCAAAATAACCAATAACGATAGGGGGTTGTGTTGGCCTGTTGGCAAGGTTCCTCAACTTCATCGAGTAAAAATAAACTGAAAAGTCTCGGGCAACTGATGTACTGGAGGAGCCTGCAACGCAGATGAATCTCAGCACTGTGAAGTTGCCGTGATAGGGTCGTTTATTAATTCTGGGTCAGATTTACTTTTTTATTCCCGTGTGTTCCTAAATCAGAGGAATCTGGTGTTTATGGGTGTGTTTCTGCCTATTAGTGGAGTTCCAGAGCAGTTTATAGTTCCTCTGCAGTCCTGTAGGATGAGGGGTACTGGATTGTATGCAAATAGACGCTTGAGTCCTGTAATCAGTAGACTGGGAGAGTGATGAGTGTAGCACACAGTGGGTGGTATTGAACTGTTAAATGAGATGCTTGGACCGAGGCAACTAGGTGCCAGCAATGGCTGAGCCCGGCACATTCCTCTTTCACATGCCTTGTGGGAGAGGCTATGGGAAGGAACTCTCCATGTTTACTTTGCCTCAGATGGGCGCTGAGGAATGCTGCTCTTTCAGCATGGCCCCTGGGTGGTGAAATGAGACTCCAGCCTGCATAGCTCGTGCTGGAGCTCCTGAGATCCCTTGTGAGCTCGGGACTTGTTTTCTGCTGGAGGATGATGTGGTAAACTGGAGAGAAGAAACCCAGAAGGGTCAAAGCATCTGAGACTTGTGCGCGTGGGAGGAAGCTGCGGCTGCTGCTGTGCTGGTAATCGGATTCCTGCCAGGAAAAAATAGCAAGTGAGCAGGTCATGGGGGACACCAGTGCAGCGGCTCTGCGCCAGGGGCCAGAGAGAGCTTAATGCGCACAGCCTGGGAGTACTTGGCTGCCAAGTCGCATCTTCTGCAGATGGTGGCATCACTTCCCCTCTAAGAATTTCTTTCTGCTTAAATGAAGCTCTGAAAGCCTCTGTGGCTGCTAGGAAGCCAGAATTTACTTTTCCTTACGTATCAGCACAAACCCAAAAGTCTGGTACATGCATAGCTGGAAGATTTGCTCCTCTTCTCTCAAAAATCAAAATAGGAGTGTTTTTTTTTAAAGATAGATGTTTGCAATTTCTCCTCATTCTGGTTCTCAGTAACTGGCAGAGCTCAGCCCGCAGAGACTGGCTGGTTACAATTAACCCAGTAATACCATTTGTAGCTCTTTTTGATAGAGTGGTTTGTGTTAGTCTGCCCACAAGCCTTCGTCTAGGTAATTTGAAAGATCTGTAATTTAGTGCTAATGTGATTTTAAAGGCCTGATAGCATGATGGGAACTTAAAGCAAAGCCTTTGAGATGCCATAGGAGACCTGTTGCAGGTACCAGGCAGTTCAGCAGCTCCTCATTAAGAGCTTGTTTGAGAGCACAGACAGGATTTGCTCTTCTCCATGGGAGATTGAAACCTAGTGAGGCTGAATCATCCTGAGCCCTATATTTGCTACTGCTATAGGTTTGAACCCACTGATTTTGTGGGAGTTATGGAAATCATGGGAGCTAATAAGAACCCAGAGTGAGTGGGAAAAGCCGCACTCGATATTGCCAAGGAGTGAACGCTACATGAAGATGCTACAGTGCGTGCTGGTGAGGGTTGCAGCACTGTTGAGCATACATTGTGCTTTTCCTGTTCTGTTTCTTCCCTGGGTTCATATTTAACCAGCTCACCCCTTTTGCCCTTCTCACAAGAGCTGGAAAACAATCATCCCAGTTGCAGTCTTTTGTGTTGCTGTGTCCAGCTCTCTGTAACATGCTGAGTAACCAACGTGAAGTGTTTGATATTTAGGATTCCCACTCCTCACTACCTCATCACTCTTAATAAAGAATAGGAGCCCTTCTGGAAGGTGTTTCTCAAGCCCCCTAACAGATGGGATAAAAGGACTATCAACTGCCATGGGGTAGAAGCCCTCTTTGTATAGGGTTCAGCACAACTAGGTGATCCGAGCAGTAAGAGCTGTGAACTGTATCAACAACTTCTAGGTTTCTAACCAGCACTTTAACCAAGGAGATTAAAACCTTACTACTGTGAATCCCAAAGATGCAGGGTCCCTCTTCTGGAAAGCACCTTCCAGTTAGGATATTGTAAAATAAATCGCATGGCTCTCCCAGCTAAAACCTCATCATTATTTCAGAAGGAAGAGGTCAGGAGGGAGGAATTGCCTTAGAATTCAATAATCCCCATTTTCAAGTACATCCTATTGTAGTTTATTGTTGAGTAAAAGAGACCTGTACTGCTCGGATGTTCAGATTCCACTGATGCTTTAAATGCAATATATTATGTAATGCACATTTTCTAGGAAGCATTTCCTTCTTTTCATAAGAAAACTGATTCCATAGTTGCAAATCAGATCTAGCGTTGAGTGTAACTTTCATTCCTCTAGCACAGAAACACTCATTCAGGGGTTATGCTAACAAAACACTTTGGTTTGGGGACAGTACCTGAAATGCCTCTGTGGAGGCTTCAGGGGAAGGGGGGGGTACTTTGCCTGAACAGATGAATAGCCCTAGCAGCTTCTATACCATGGGCTTCTGGAAAAACCTAGTCATTACACAGGTTTTGCTGACATTCTGTCTGACTGGGACTGCATTTGGGACCTCACTCAGTTCCCAGCGTCTGTGGATGAAAACACATGTATGTGTGTCGGAACCACGTGTCACATGGAACCCACCTCAAAGAGTAAGTATTAGAATTCCTAAAATGTAATCCCCTAAGCAAAACAACAGAGGGCATCCCAGAAGCCAAACATCAGACAGACAATGCCAACACTTGGATTTTAGGAATTGTGGGACGGAAAACTGGACAACTACTGTCCAGAATGCATCTCCTCATCCTGCTCTACATCAGAATTCTCAACTTAGCCAGCAGCCCCAGCCTAAAAACACTTCTTTCACATCTCTAAATGGAGCCTGGGGCAGCTGTCAGCAATCCTGGAGTAACTCAAGTCAGAAGGGCCCCATAAAAATCACAGAGTTTGACTGCATGAGTGCCGGGAGGACATGGACCTGAACTTCAGTGAAGTGGATCCCACCTGGCATGAGAGCTTTGCTTACACCTGCAGTCTACTGGTAACAGATGCAGCAGGTATCCAACACTTGCTGCCTTTTTCCATCCTGTGCCTCCTGCTGCCACTGAAGGTTTCTCTCCAGCAGATGGCCCAGCCAGCCTGCAGCAGCNTAGCCCATCACTTCTGTCTGTCTTACCATCTCCTCCAAGTTACTGGAAACACCCACACGACCCATTTCCTCTTCAAAAGATCAATACGTGTTACAAAAATAAAGGCTGTTGGAGGTGGAAAGCTGGCTTCAACAGCACCTGCCTGCTTCTTGCAGTCTGCTGTTTCCAGTAAAGCTGGACAGCTTGAGACAATGCATTTATGACCACACCATCTGCGGTTAATATTAGGTGTTAACTTTTCCACAGAAAAAAATGTGTACTGCTAACTTGTTTGTTACTAAAGACAAAGTACACTCCATTCTTTAATTATGCTCTTTCATGCTTTTCCCCCATAATAGGAGCCAAATAGGAGCCTGCCTTTTCTAAACCTTACTAATACAATCACATTTCACGTGGATTTAGCTCTGTGTTTTAAAGGGAAGGATGCAGAGTGTTTTGAGTAACCGTATCTTCAAGAAAAGATGACCTGGAGCAGAGTGATGTCAGCAAGCTGATTCTGCATTAGGCATTCTGGGGAACTAACATGGTCACAGGCACAGACAGCGAAGAGGGGGAACAGAGGAGATGGCTTCTTCCAAAGTAACTGGACCTGTGAGAAATAAAAAGGCGGTAACTGTTACCTGATCTACTGCCCTGTGAAAAGAAATGTAAGCTGGGAGGTGGTGTCGCACTGGACCTTCACTCTGGAGTTCACAACACAGGATTCCAGGAAGTTGGATCCTAAGTGTTGGCTGACTATTCCCGCAACATCAGACCTCTAGCTCTGCGCTTGCATTTGAGACTTTACATGTCTGTACAAACCTGCAAGACTCTGTCTACTCAGACAACATCCTACGCAGGTCCCAGGCACTGGCCTGGCAAAAGGCATCCCATCAAGGCACGAGGAGAATACTAGAGGAAGTACAATGGATCTTGGGAAGTCTCGTCTGTATTTCAGTCAAACGCCCAATTGTAACATCGTGCTGATGTAAATGCATCTCAGATTTCATATTCAGTGACTTCCAGTCAAGCAAGTTCTGAAGCTTATGCTTCTAAAATCAATTCTTTTCTTGCAAGATGTTGCCGTCGCCAGTGAGTGTAGCCTGAACAGAGGACAACACATTAGTCTACTTATAATTTGCATCAGTTTTGTAAATGTAAAATGGGGACCCTGCGGAGCTGTTCCTGTACATTTTCTTTGAGTTAACACATTGAATGAATCGACAAGTGCTGTGGTATCTGGTTCATCTATCGGACGTGACATGGAGATAGGGGACTCAAGGTTAGACTATGACCCCAATTAACTAGGGATGCTGATTTTGTAATTAATAAATATTAAACCAGTCTCTCTAAGTTCTTGAATCACAAAACCTTTGACCAACCCAATTTAGAAACCAGACACTAACACCATGAAACTAAGATATAAAAGCCATTTATTCAAAAAAATGTGGTGGTGTCAAATCACATACACAAGCCAATACTGAGTTACAAACACAGACCAAACGGTTTTATAAACAGAAATTGGAGTGTTCATATACCGTAGTACCTGAAAAAGACCGTTAATAAAAAGGAGTCCATAAGTACTTAATTTCACTTTTTTCTATATGGCTCCTTGCCGAATGTCTTTTGCCTAAGTTAGTGTACAATGAGCCGGAGGTAGAGTCCCAAGTAAAGCATCTAATGCCTCAGGGCTCCGTTAAAAATCTTTACTCTTCTAAACAAAAAGAAAGCCTAGCCTATAGTTTTCTGTATGACACTGAAGTAAAGCCTCTTTGCCTGAGCAGTATGGCAGACCCAAGCACATTTGGCATTAACTTGGATTGAGACTCTGCTGTGTTGGACTGTCTCAATTCTCCTCTCCTTCAGACTCCGATTCTAGAAGAGAAGAAAGTAAAACACTTCATGTAGGTAGCATGAGGACATGGATGTGAGTAATTCTACAAAAATAATAAGATATCCTTCCAAAATTCTAACGATCATTTTCATCACATCTAGTACTTCCTAGGAAAGGTTGGTAGATTAAACTGAGTAAGCCCGGAAGAAATGCAGAGCTTCAGAAGACTACTCTGTTACCACCCACAGTGGAATTCTTCATTTACAGACCTGTTGCTAGAATTTCAGCCATGTCACTATAAATGATACTGGTTCTCATCTGCAGAGCCACACAATGAGTATTTGAGCTGAGTTTAATAAAGAATCATGACTATCTGCTTGCTCTTCTAATCTCTAGGCTGTACTGCTATCACCCAGGAAGCACCTTTAAACTATTTGCTCTGCATATACCCATTATCATCATCCAGCCTATCTAGAAAGGCATGAGAGGTTTTATTCATACAGCAGACATAAAATCAGTACAAACAAAATCTTCTATGATTTGTAGAGCATTAAATTTCAGGTAGAAAGGTAAGGAAAGTAGTTTAGAAGTAGAAACACAGACAGTGGTTCTGTCCCCTAAAGCCTCCCCTAAAGCATCACACTGTCTTTCTGTCCGTGCTCATCTGAAAGGAAAGAGCTGCTGCCAGTAACCATCACACATTAGATCAGATTTCTCAGAGCAAACACTGTGTGCGCATTCTCATAGCAACATTTTGTCTCCATTTGTCCTGGACTTTGTAATTAAGGACATCTGGTAGAAGGGACATGCAGGAAAGGATAAAAATAAAAAGCAACAGGAAGGCATGCAAGCAAGAGAGTAAAGAGGAAAAAAATCCTTAATTAGACCAAGACTGCTAGTCCGAAGTCTCAAGTGTGAAAGGAGCTACCATTTTTGCACTCCTACCTGCACAGGTCAGGTGTTGCAGTTTTTGGCATTACTGCATATTCCTTCCAAGTTTCTAAACCAAACTACGTTAAATGGATACAAATCAACACTAACAGTTACATCCCCGTGGATTACATATGGATTGCTCTTCCCATTTGAGGGGGAATTCCCTTTCCTTGCAAAGAAGGTAACGTATTTATTCAGTACAGACTAAGGTATTTTCCCATACAGGACATGAGGAAAAAAAGGCTGGCAACCAAAGAAAGTAATTTCCCCCCCCAGTTTTAAGGCTGAAAATGCAGACCACATCTTATCCTGATCGTTCTAAACAGTTTTCAACTGCAGTGGTACAGGCAGGCTCCTGCTGCACTCACGTCACTGCTACAGATGACAACAACAGAAAAGGCACTGATACAGAAAACTGTTGAGGTTGTGTGCACTAACATCAAGGGACTTCATGTTGCCAGCAGTGCAGTGCTCCTCCCCGCAGAAGTGCAAAGAATTTATCTCCAGACAAGTGGTTACTGACGACTAAAGGACGCTGTAAGGACACCACAAATATTACGGAACAGGAAGTATCATTAGGCTTGGGCATGGCTGGAAGCAATTTGGAGCAGTCACGCCTCATGTTTTCTATTCTAAGTCTGTACACTTCACACGCCTGGTACAGCTAAAATCTGAAAAACAAACTGCTTTATTGCCACAGTGATTTAAAGACGCCTGTACCTTCTTCCGCATTTTGCAGCCACTCCACAAACTTCTTCATCTGGTCAAGGAAAACACTTTTGCCTTTAGCAACATGAGCTTCTTTATACCACTTGAGGATAGCTTCTTCACTCAGAACATCAGCTGAAACACAGATCAGCATTTGGTAAAAACATCAATGTATTTTTTAGACTTTAGAAGACTTTGAACACGAGAGAAGGGAGATTTTTTAAAAACAACATAAAATAAGTAAGTATGATTGTAGTGGAACAAGATCTGTATGAGCTACATTAAGCTACAGCTACAGAATGGCTGATGCATATAAGGGATTCCAGATGCAATAAAATGTGTAAGGTATTAGGCATAAAGTACCAAGTATTCCACTTCTGTAAAGGCGAGTTCTCTAGGCAGCTGCTTTTAAATACACACACAGTCACGGATTAATTAGAAAAAGATAAATTCAGTCTACACATCTTCAAAGTTAGCACAGTAAGGAATACCATGTGTTTTCTGTTGGATCACAGAACTGTGTATGGCTTTAGAAATGTGAACTGACAGGCACCTCCTGAGCGAACAGTTAAAAGATAACCAGGAGGGATTTTTGCAGTCATTTTGCCCCTAAAGAATATATTAGTTTTAGCTATTACATTTTAAGGTCACTATTCAGAGCAGCTGAAATGAGCAGCACAGCTGACATTTTTATGTCAAGCATCAAGAAGCAAATAACTGTCATTGAGGGGATGTAAGGCTGAGCAAGGTCTGTAATAAAGAAATCCTATTCAACACGAAGAACTCTTCATGTTTCCACAGATGCAAGTTTAGGTCTAGTAACAGACCTCTAGCCCCAGGAACAAAGCTTCTGCAATCCAGTCAAGACAAATATCTGAGTAATGGCATTTTGGTTCTATAAAAAGACTAAAGACAGCTTTCTACATCTCATTAAAATTTCCAATCCTGCTTTGAACAAACTATCATCCCCTACTCTGCAGAATGAACACATCTGTGTTGAGTTCTTCACTGCTTCTTTGAGCTCCTTGGTGCCATCCCACCCATTTGGCATCAACTTTGACATGACAACTTTCACCCGTCACCTCCTGCTTCAGCCTAAAGGGTCTAGCAGAGGTGGCAGGGAAGGGAAGATGGCAAACTGAAATAAATGACCCTGGAACACCAAAGCATCTGATTAAATGAGACAGAGCAGACTCATTTCACATATGCTGTTGAATAAAAACAGATGCAAGCAACCATGGATACATTTGAACTTAAAACTGTCCCAAGACATCCAACAGACAAATGTGAAAGTTGTCCTGAAAATCTGTAATCTACTGAGTGTGTTTGACTGGAAGTTACCCTGCCTCAGACACTTCCAAAGCAACTCTTCTGTGGTTTGCTGCAACTGACAGCTGAACAGGTAGGGAGAGCAGCACAGTGCAGGCTCTGGGCTTTATTCAGTGCCTAGAAAATTGTGCTCAGTGAGTGGCACATGAAGTCCTATCTTAAAATCACAACCCACAACTTCTCGTGTAATACAATAGAAACAGCAGAGCTAAGTTAAGAAGTTTCAATCACATTGCTCTAAACACTTGCCAGTAGTCTTGAGGAGCAGCTCAGAGCCATTACATAATTTAACAAATCACGATTTCATGGACTCCTGTGAAAAACTTCAGTTTAATCCTTGCATATAAAAAACTTTGGTTTACCACACAGACAGGTTCACACAACTACGGCTGCAGAATTGCTCAGGGAGCGACACACATGATGATCCCTACAGACAGGCAAAGAAAGTAATGAGACACCTCAACAATTCATAGCAAACCACCTCCCAGGCCTCCAGCTAGCTCTTGGGCATTGTGGACATTTGAAGACACAAGGTTCCTGTATAGAAGGAGCTCAGAAGCCTGTTGCTGTATTATAGTCCGCATTATGATACTGCACAAGGAAGTGCCTCCAGGTAGTTGCAAATCTCAGTCTGACAGTAATAGTGTTTAATTTTTTTGATGTGCAAACTGCAAGCTCAATGTGTTGTCAAAAGGACAGGGGAACTTCTCCCTCCCCAAAATCTCCAGCTTGTTAATAGCAGGATAAAATCTCACTGTGCTTAAGATCAAAATGTTCTGAGGTCATATGGAGGAATAATTTGCCTATGTATAACCCCATAGCAAAAAGCCTCCTAGATTCTCACAGAACAAAATGCATTCAACTACAAAAAGGACAACTGCAGCTCTCAGTTCTTAGAAGCATGGTTTGCAATACATTCATGTTTCCAGTGCTTATAAAAGAAGATATTCTCCTGACAGCACAGAGATGCTCAATTACACAATCCCGCGGCACAGGGTGTAGTTAATCATACCTCTAGGTTGCTTTGAAGCAATGGGAACACCGGAGGGAATGGGAGGAGGAAGGGAATGATTCATTTTTTGTTTATATAGTTTTTCCTCACTGAAGTTGATAATAGATAAATTTTAACAGCTGAACACTCTGGTTTTTGGGTGTGTGCACACCATTTTCAGTGCAGTCCCAGGTGATATCAGCCCCAAAGAGATGGCTTCCTTTCAAGCAAAACCTACTAGCACTCAAACCATCCACAGCCAGAGCCTTCAGGGACATCGCTCATGAAAGGGAGAAGCTGCAGAACAGAGACCCTGAAGAGCCCAGTGTCTTTACTGCAGGGTTAACTGTAATGTTGCTTGAAGTGCAGTCTCGGCTTTGCATTGGAATCACCCAGTTTAAATGAATTTCTGCCTTTAATACAAACTGCACAGCCACTGGCGATAAAGGGAGAAACACACCCTGCCAGCTGCCACCACGGCCAGTCTGCAAAATTCAGCTCTATTGCAACAACTCAGCTGGGAGGGCAGCGCCTTGAGGAGAGGGCTCTCTCAGTGTCACCCAGAGGACCCATGGTCTTTACGGTTTGTTGTTTTTTGCTTGGGGTTTTTCCTGGGAAAATTCTGCATCCAGTCCCAAAAGAAAGCACATGAATAATGCTGATATTTACAGATAATTGTGTTCCATCCCAAAGCAAAAGCCATGTATCAAACGGAACTTGAAGATTCAGTTTTTCAAGTCGCAGAATTCCCGCAGCACTTCAGAACCTGTGAAGCATCATTTGGTTACATCTCCATGACGCAGATGATCATCTCCAAGGCCAACTTATGCTGCCATAAACCAGACAACTATTACGCATGTTCTTGTCATTTTTTTCAGTATTTTAAAAATACTGTCTTGAATTCTAGTGGGAAAGTACACAGTTGCTTTGTGCTTGCTAAGGCTGTTTGCTGTTCAAAGAGTGAAATTATTTTCCTCATAAATTGAACGGTTATTGATTTCAATAGCGTCAAGATTTCAATTTGAAATTTCCAGGTTGGACTCAAACTGCAAGATGATTCTGCAAGTGAATGCGATATACAGCAAACTTGATGGCTTGTATCTAGTGGACCAGGATGAACTGGAGAAAGGTGGGGGAGAGACCTACCAGCACCAAAAACCTGCAGAGGCAAGCAGAACGCCTCTGGACAATCCAAAGCTGTGAGCTATTAAAGCTCAATAACCTTCTGTGGGAGAAACAGGAACTGGAAGTCTAGTATTCCCAAAATCTTTCCTGTTTAACAGGCTAGCATGTCCTCACCTACCAGATGCCATTTAACTACAAAGCTGCCTTAAATAGATAGAGCTGATGACTTCCTTATTGTGTGCAGAGCTCAGAAGGGCCCTATAGCTAGTGGCTGACAAGTCAGGTGAGCAGTTGCTAGTGGGCAGAGGGAAATCTGCCAAATAGGGCGGTCAGCTTCAGCTTCAACAGAACCAGGGAAGGCTGGCAGCTGTGCCACCACATGGCTGCATCAGATCACGAGAGAGGCAGGTGACTGCTTGCGATATTCCAAGTCGGAATGTGGGCACAGAGCACTGCACACACTGGACATACTGAACTTACGGCTTCCACACACAGGCCACATGATAGATGCAAACACTCCTCTAGACATCACACAAATCCTAAACACTACCGTGGCACCAGTAGTGCAGAGCCTAAAGCCCTCTGACTTTCTAACAAGCCTGCCAAAGCACATCTCCAGAGTCAGAACAGCAGCATGTGGGGTGAGCAGAATAGATGGGAACTGGGTTCTTGCAGAATAGCAGCCTTAATGCACAATTTAGTAACTTTTCTTTTTTTCAAAATACTTGGAAATGTCAGGGTTGCTCCTGCAGGCTAGCACAGTAATGAACGTACAGAAATACTGGAGGGAATCCTACACAAGACAATTTCTGGCTTAACCCTCGCTGTCTGAGTGCACAGCAACTGTGGTGCTCATTCACATCCAAAGTGAATTTTTGTTTCCAAAGAAAACTGCATAAAGTGATTGCTGCAGGCTGCAGTTTCAAGTTTACCTTCAGTCACCAATAGTTCACAAATTCTAGAAATTGAGGGCAGAAGGACAAAGTGTATTGCTTTTCTCACTTGATCATTGAGGCAACACTACATTGACACAAGGAAGGAAGGAAAAAATCCCGCATGATTAATGTACCTGGGCGCAACAGGATGAACAAAGATAAATACTGTGTTTTTACTTCTGCTCATTTTTCTCCTTCTACTATTTATAGCAAGACTGTGAGAGCAAGCAGTTTGGCAGCCACCCATCACACACAGTGCAAGCCCATTAATCTCTAAGATGACCGAGTCACAATAAACTTGCAAAGAAGTCAACTTCACAATAAAAATAAAATCTCTCAAACTAGAACCTGCAAGAAATCAGCAGGGAAAGGGGAAAAGTAAGAAAAGCTCCTTCTGGCAGCTTTGAGATGTCCTCCTGCCATTAAGGTTTATGCTTTCAAGGTTTCGTAAAACTAAGCTCTCATCTACTTTCTAGCTCTGCCAGGCGTTTATAGAAATGCCTTCCTAGAGCTGGTTGCACACAAGGACTACACTGCAACTTGAACTGACTGTGGATTCTGCTTGGATCCTGTTCATGCTTCTTGACTACAGGATACATGCAACAAAACCAAAATGGCTTATTTCAGCTTTTCCTGCTGCCACATGCTTCTTGGAGCTATCAAACCATGAGGTTATTTCAGAATTCAAGTGCAACACAACCTTCTCATACGCAATACCTGCTTCTGATTACATCATGAGTGGCTGGCATAGAGAATGCAGGCACCGTACTACAGCAGGGATACAGACTCTTACCTTTATAGAAGAGTACCACTATCTTCTGAAAGGCTTTCATGAAGTGGATGTTGTCATAGCAGTACTCCTGGACCTTCTGGAGAAGAATCAACTCTGACTGGCCTTGAGTGCTGAACACAGCAAGCAAGGGGGCATATTGCTGTAAAGAAGAGAGGGTAGAAGACAAATAAAAATAAACAAAACCAATTTGTAATGCATGTATCACAAATGTCATCCCTGAAAGCCGTTTCTGCTGAAAGCCTAGATTTACTCGCCAACTGCATTTGTTGAAACACGTACAATGCATGTACCTAAATATCTATGAGCTTTTGTTAAGATGTGCTGCACGCTGGGAGCTACAATTCAGTACCACTGATTGAATTTTGTAAAATCAATCTATTAAGTCCACACCTGGAAGCACTGCTATTGGGACATTTCAGCTGCATCAGCACGCTGCTGATTCAGGAGTGATGCTTTATTGATGTTCCTAAGGTAAGACTTCATCCAGGGATTAAGTGCATGAAAATACACATCTCCAACTTCACAGGGGTTTCAGAAGTCCCAGGAAACTGAATTTAATTTAATTACTCCAGGCTAACTGTGATCAAGTGTCATTTTTTCTCATTACCACCAGAACATCATGACAACCTTTGCTCTAGTGAACAGCAAAATTTTCAAGTCACCGCATTAACTGCTGATGTTATTCTGATAGTAGCAGTACATTCCACTTTTTGTTACTAGAGTTTCTTAATATAAGATAAAGTTAAAACTTAAAAATGGAATTTTTCTTTATTTCACATCTTAAAATGAAAAATTACATTAAAGGACATATCCTGTTCACTCCTTCCTTTAGAACTACAGTGTTGATATTCATATCTCTCCAATGCCCTTTCCTCTTTGCCTGTGACAAGCTCAGTTAAGACTGCAACCTCAAATTTAAGGTACTATTAGAAGAGCATTTTTCAGAGCTGAAGGGAAGATAAATTACTCTTCATCTTCAGAGCCTCCAGCCAAGTGTACATTCCATGTACTACTTCATCAGCTCAGTCTTGCTTCATTGTTTTCGGTAACACACGCAGTTTAGCATTTTCCGTCCGGATTTGTAACAACCTGACACTGCAGACTTCTGCTTTTTGCAACCAGGGCTGCGGGTGGATACAGACATGGAACAAACTGCCCATACAAATCCTCTCTTTTCAGTTTAGAAGGAAGATTAATTCTTCCACTTCTGACTGACTCCCTTCACATTCCTCTCTCAGTCCTCAACAAGTACAGACTTACAATTATAACTTTCACAAATGTCTTAACTGACTAAGGAACCATAAAATTAGCTTTCTTTCATTGCTGCCTAAGCTAAGTCGTGTTACTTCACATTGGCCTCAGGTTAGGTAGCAGCAAGTCAGCTGCTGCAGTGTCATGGAGTTCAAACCACAGCCTTGCCTGCAATGTAAAGTGTCTGGAGGATTCTCCCCACCCACAGGGAAGATCCCTGCACTGCAGGGTGGGCCTAGGGGTTTCATCCCCATTGTCATAGCAAAGTCTCTGGGCCAATGAAAAGCTTATTCTGTAAGAATCTGAGTTCAATGGCTTCTGCCATCTGCTTCAGAGTTCAACTCTGAAGTTCTAATCCTGTCAGTAGTGCTATATGGACTGCACACAACGCTGCACTGCCCAAGGATGCTAGTCCCTGGCTGCTCACCACCTCCAACAGAGACACCTTACTGGATGAGTGGCTTCTGAGAACTGTAAATAGGTCCATATTCTGTGCCTTGATAAATCTTTCCAGGGGCACCTTATGTACACCTTAGTAAAAAAGCAAACTACTGAATTAAAAATTGGCACCCAGACGCCAAAGATTTTGGAACTGTGTTTTGTGGAAGTTATCTGTCAGGTACAGCTGTACAAGACTAAACCCCACCACTGGCATGTCCCATGTCAAGTGTATATTTATACACATCCTGACTCATGCCACCAGGGTGAAACAATTCCACAACTGTTTCAGGGCATGGCAACACACAGGAGGGCACAGGAACTTGGGTGTTGTGTCTCGCTAACAGTGTTTATCCAGTCTGTGGAGTTGACTCATGCACTGGATGAGCTGAGAGCCCAAAGAAAGGAATCAAAAACTTCTCTCTATCCATACAGAAAGGATGTGAAACAAATGCTGCTCAGTTTTGAACAATGACATGTAAAGCAGCAGTTAGCAAAGTGGAAATTCCTATTTCTGCTGTTTCTATTAAAATCTTACCTCTTAGTGTAAACAGTAAATACCCCATGCAAATTTGTCCTGCTTTTAAACAGTGTATGTAGCTAGAAAGATGCCCACCTTAAATAGGCATAGTGGAGCTCCATACACAGCTGATGGCTTGGGTCAGTGAGATGCACTAGACTAAGCATCTAGTCAACAATAATTGCACAAAGACAGCTATGTTTCTCTTTTCCCAGAGTTAAAATATGCATCTATATGTGTTAAGTTGCTCTGCAATTCTAGACAATAAATCTCAGTGGTTACTCTCTTACACCTCAAAGAGATAGGATCAATTTTTATATCAAAAGAACACAAAACCCAATGTCTTTCCTCCTCCTGGAGACTCATCTTTCTACTGCTGTTTGGGTCACTTGAGAAGACTTCAATGCATTCAAGTTTACTATCAAAGGGTATGCAAGATCCCAAGAGACCCAACAGACTACATTTCTAGGATGATTGTTGGGGAAACCAAATTCAGATGAAAAGGCAGCGGTAATAGGAGCTAAAACAGTGTGGGAACTTCAATCCAAGTGTGGAGAGACATCCAGTATGAAGAAGAAAGGCATTCAGATAAAGCTTAAGATACCACAAAGAATAAAGTACAGATTGCTTCTGTCTTAGGGCAAATCTTTGCAGCCCTGGCTAGGAGGGAGTATTATCTTCTCATTGTTTACCAGCTTAAAAGGACTAATTCCACCAAAATGTCTGACTTTGTTCTCAGCTGAAGTGTCTCACACCATGCAATTCCTTCAGATGAGGAACACCAACTGTAACAATGACTCAAATGCTTTTAGCTTTGGGTTTTTTCCCACTCCAAAGTCATAGGAGTTTTCATAACAACATGCAACTGTGATGCTGCAATCTGTCATCACCACAAAAACCACAGCCCATCTTTCTATGCAGTCAATTCTCATACCCACAAGCACAGTATCCAAGTCAGGCAGTAACCACACTGTATGGTGCACATGTTCTCACAGCCAGTTCCTGGCTTATTGCTAGACAAGTCACTGGGTGTCCAGCTCCCAGTCAACATTGGCAATAACCTTTTCACAGATTCTCAGCTCAGCAGTTCTGCCTGGATCTAACCAGCTCTGTGTAAAGCCAGCACAGGCATTGCCCTTCACCTTGCTCCCAAAACTTCTTTGTTTATGGCAAAGACAATGCAGAGGCAGTTCCTGCAGACTTGGCAGGTCTAGGCAGAGACAACTCAGTATTTGCTTAGCATTGTCCCCAGGACAAGGAGTCTCTTGGGATCTGACACACAGAGAGCAAGACATAGGCAATCCCAGTGCGACAATCTCTGTTTGTCCTGACCCTCTGCGCTGTATGCCTTAGGGCATCCACTAATCTCAGCTACCTTAGTTTTGCATTCATTTGACTAGAAAAGAAGGGACTATACACAATACTTGGTGTGCTCAATGTCATCTCTCAAAACTCTCTCTCCGGAATTTAAACAAGTAAAAACTTATCAACTGTAGAATGCTAATTCACAGCAGCCCTTCCCCTGTTCACCCATTCACGTACCTTTAGATGTTTGAGGGCTTGCTCTGCAACCAACTCTTCTTTCTTGTTCCATTCCACAGCATTCATGACACAAGTCCACAGGAGACCGATAACTGCTGGCTCTGGTAGCTCATTTCTTTTCATTTCCTCTTTCACATAAAGGACTACCTAGAGTAAGAAATAAACTGCTGTCTTAGCATTTCCAATCAAGCAGAAACAATCTTGATTTACCAAATAGTTTGCAGTCATGTACAAATAACACCGTGGTATAGAATAAGAAAGTAAGAAGCAAATTTGGAACAAGAACAGAAAAAGGAAGCATTTAGCATGGTTTTATTTAGCAAGATTGCAATTACTTGACTACATTTTGTCCACTCCCTAACAGTTAACGCAATTAAATTAAATATTCTCATAAAGACTAACTGAACAAAAGACCCCAAACCTCACATTCAGCTGTATTTGCAAATCCAGAGAACGCTGTGTTGCTTTAGTGTTAAACACAGAATGAACTGATGAAGTAATGAAAGAAAAAGAGTTGGAAATCTGAGAGTTGCTCATAGCTGTTCCTCTGTGCCTACTGCTGCTTTAGGTCTTTGACTACTACATAAACAGATGTTGATAAAGAACTGCTCTTTACCTCTTTAATTGGGCATTCCTGAGAGAGTCGTTCCTGTAGCTCTTTTTGAAGTTCTTTACGAGTCCCCAGTGACTGCTGAACTCTAAGGAAATCTGAGAGCTCTTTTAGACCCGCTTCAGTAAAATACTTGGCAAAATGGTCCACATTCTGCCGGTTGGCTGGAAACAGTTCCTAAAGAGATGTGAATGCTCTCTGTTAAATAAGTAACCAGATATGACTATTGACAGAAAGGCAGGAACATGTTTTAAGAATGAACAGTGGGAATCACCTGGTCCTGCACTTAGAATGCAGGCAATGCTCACAACCAATACCGAAAAGTCAACTCTTCATTCATATTGTTTGGTTTCATTGTTCCATTTCATTAGAGTGGAGGGCAAAAATGACAGCCATTAACACAAGCCCCCTAACATCTCCTCCATTTACCAATGGCTGTGAGTTTAAGATACTACTCAAAACAGAACAGTTCCTCAGCAAAATGGCACTTTTTTGAACTTCACAGAATCTGGTAGACAAAGTACAAAGGGATAGATGGTAAATCCATTATATGCAAAGCACTTTTACCATGACCTCCCAGTACATCCACACATTCACCAGCTTAAGAAAAATGCACTTCACAATACCTGGGCAGTTCAGGCACCTTGGCCTGATGTCACTACTGTGCTGAGCAAGAATTACCAATAATGCATCACTTAAAATCACAAAACCCACTATGGAATTAGAAATGCCTACAAAAGTTAAAGACACTCCATGTATGATTTACAGAAGTCAAATTACTTACAAAAATTATTCTTTAAAATTGCTACGGCAAAGGCCCTATCTTGGCAAAGATGCAGTAGCATTTTCTTCCCATCCCATTCTTGGAGTTTTACAATCATCTGTGGGATGGATAGCACCGTTTTTTTATTTACAAAGAAGTGAAAGCCCCTTAATCTATTTACTTACTGAAAGTGAGATTAAGAAGAAACTTTTGTGAAGGCATTCATGCTAGGCAACATCGTCAGGTCCTTTATAGCTGTTTAATATAACAGCATAATGAAAGACCACAGCTGAAAGTTTAAGTCACTCAAGTTTGAAATAGAAATAAGATGCACTCGCTTTTTCCCCCCTCTCTAATGAACAGTGTAATTAGCTCATTTCACAGTGTTATGGCAAATTATTTATGACTCGGACTCTTAAAACCGATTACAAATTGAAGAGATGAAGGGCTGTGGAAGGCTGCTTCACTTTGCAAAGATTCTTGCTTACTCATAAATTATTTAGCTGAAGCAGGAAATACTGCAGAAATTCTGCAGGTGGTGCTGCACAGGCTGCAGCATATGTGACTGGCTTCTTGTCTGAGGAGAAAAACACTTCCTCTTGATCTTCAGGAAAGCACAGGGAGATAGGGGCACTTGACATTGCTGCATATTCACACGCTCTCTGAACACCTCGGGCCATTGTTACAAACTCAGAACACACACTTTGAGTCGAAAGGCTAGTAAAAACCTCCCTGCATTGTTCATGTTAGGTCTGCTGTCATTACTGCAGGATGGTTTCTGCTACCCAGATGGGTATTGTCATAGAAAAATCAGCTTACTGTGCTTTCATCATACTATTAAAATACTGTTGCTTTGGAAACCGATATTCAAATCATAACCCTTTGTGAACTCTGTTATTTACAAGACTAAAAGACTTCAAAAAAAACAAAACTCCTCGCATCATTCTCTTTTCTGGGGAAGAAGAGAAACAGAATGTAAAAACATGTGATATTTAATACTCCTGAATCTGTTTCAGTGCTACAGCCATAACAACATTGCTGTGATTCAAAATATTTTTAAAATGCTAAAGGAGTGTGAGGGTGTGTTAACACGCTTACAGCAAACTCCCATCTGCATTTTATCTTCTTCTCTTTCCAAGGGGGAGATAAAGCTTCTTGAAAATACATTGTACTTACTAGCAATCTCTTATCAAGGTTGGCTTTTCTTAAAGCAGAGGTAACAGAATTGGCATCTTTCTCTGCCATCCATGCTTTAAAAAGCTTCACAGCAAAAGAGGCTGCAATCCCTGTTTGAGAAAGAACACAAAACATG
>VZRI01008765.1:0-13332 GCA_013397515.1 Upupa epops | reverse complement strand
GAGCCACAGAAATACAAAGCTTTTGTTGACACTGGCGCAGAGTGCACCCTGATGCCATCAGGACATGTGGGGGCAGAACCCATTTCTATTACTGGGGTGACAGGAGGGTCACAGGAATTGACTTTGGTGGAAGCTGAAGTGAGCCTGACCGGGAAGGAGTGGCAGAGACATATGGTTGTGACTGGCCCAGAGGCCCCGTGTATCCTGGGTATAGACTTCCTTAGGAGCGGATATTACAAAGACCCTAAGGTACTGAGGTGGGCTTTTGGGATAGCTGCTGTGGAGACAGAGGGCATGAGGCATTTGAATACCTTGCCTGGACTAACAGAGAACCAATTCCTTTTCCCAAATCTCTCGCCTGAAGGCCTTTAAATTGAAAGAATTTAATACCTGTCTTCCCAAACCAAGACATGAACCTACTGCATAAATACAACATGGAAACCTTTGTCTGCATGTTGTTTCTGTGCTAAGGGATTTGGGCTTTATAGAGAATCACAAGTCATTAATGTAACGCTAAGGTGATAGTTAATACCATATTAACATGCCTTTAATACTTGAGAAATAATCTCACTGCCTTACTTGGTACTGGTGAGGCCTCAATTAGAAAACTGTTCCCCGTTTTATTTTTCAGACAGCTGTGGTCCATCCTAGTAGGAAAGAACGCAGAATTAAAATGGCAGGTACAGAAAACATTGCTGAGAAAAAAATGTATTAATAAATAAATGCTGGAGTTATTTAGGCTAAAAATAGAAGGAAGAAGAATATAATTAATCTTTAAATGATGTTTTAACAAAAAAGGGTAATTCATTATTTGTCTATAGTGGATGGAGCAAGTATGGAGCCAAAATAATTGTCAAGGCCACAGGTGCTCGTAAAGACTGTAGAGTCTGCTGTTATGTCTTTACAACCTGCTTAACAAGTCGAGATTAATGAGGTTGGTCTCGCTTCTACATCTGTGAAATGTGTTTTTTGCAGGAAGACATACTCAGTAATGTGATTTCTTCTCCTCTCTAATTGGACCCTATTTCTTCAGTCTTGCATTTTGTCCTTTGTGCTTTTAGCTGGTTGTACTTGTGACAGAAACTGTACAGTGTTCTGTGTGTCCTGTTATTGATTACTAACACTTCTAAAAGAATAAAGTAGAATTGCCAAGCAGAAGTTGTAAGCATCTCTCCAATCACAGCTGTCATTGTTCAAAGCTCCAATACAAAGTACATGCAATTCATATTGTGTGGAGTAAATTCCTCTTGAAAAATTTTCCCTGCAATCATTTGTATCAGGCTTACAGCAGAGGCTGGAAGATTGCTACATAAATATATTTTTTCCTTTTCATGTTGAATTAAAACCATCCTGTTACTGAGTGGGTTTGTAATAGAATCATAGAATGGTCCAGGTTGTAAGGGATGTCCAAAGGGCACCTGTAGGGAGCAGGGACATCCTCAACTAGAGCAGATAGCCCAAATCCTTGTCCAGCCTCATCTTCAATAGCCCTAGGTATGGGGCCTCAACTACCTCCCTGGGCAACTTGTTCCCCTGTTCAACCACCCTTCTGCTAAAGGACTTCTTCCCAACAGCCCATTTCAGTCTGCCCTTCTCTAATGTGAAACGCTGCCCTTTGTCCTATCACTCTAGGCCTTCGTAAGCAGTCCCTCTCCAGCTATCTTGTAGACCCCTTCAACACTCAAAGTCACTATTAGGTCCCCTGAAGCATCAAATTTAGGCAGCAACACATTTCACTGTAGACTCCTCTTGATCAAACTGAAATTTCACCAAGCTGACCTAGCAAGCTTGGATACTTTAAAAAAGATGATTCCATTTATCATGCGTGGCTTTGGGAACTCAACGTTTCTAAAATTATGCCTGTATGCATTCACTACTCAAAGTAAAGACATGAATGCCACATTGCTTTAGTTTTCCAGTGAAGGAGGTAAAAACAGAATTGGCAAGAAAAATAAACTTCCTCAAAAAATGTGTATCTATGTAAATACTCTTGAAACAGCAAAGAGGCTGGAATTGCAGTAGCCATTTCTGTCCTAACACTTCCACAGCTATTTATAACCATTAAGATTTTGAAGCTTCTCACCTGTTAGGGTTGAGGCTGTCCATGTTTGATCTATGTTGGAAACAGAATTTTCTTTGTAGAACAGAATGAAGTTCTCAGTTGCATTTAAACACCCTCATCTACTTGAGAGATGACTGATTCATCTATATGGGATCCTAAAACCATGCAGTAAATATTATCTGTTCCCTCCTGCTCTCTCTTCTCCATCAAAAACAGCTCCAAAAAGCCCCATATAGACTTGCCTGACAAGTGCTGTAAGGCAGTAAAGGTTAAGTTTAAAAATCAGTCTATGAAGACTGTAATGAGTGAAGGTAATAGAAGAGCAGCTTCTTCCTGCTTCTTGTTGCAAAAACTCTCTTTAGAAAGAGAACAACAATGGCTAGATTCAATTAAGCAGCAAGTATTAGTTTATTTAATCACAAAAAATGCTTAGAACTTATGCTTGTACGTAATCTCTGTTGTTGAAGAGGATTTGAACTGTTAAGAACTAGGACAAGCATTACCATGCCATGGTTCAAATAATGAAAAAGTCTTCTGTTCTAAGAGCTGAATGTACAAAAATACTTGCAAATTTTTTCCATGTAGATTTGGCTAGTTATTTGGATGGACATTCTCCAACATGGTGCTAGTCATTGTACCCTGCCCCTCAAAGGGCCAATTAGCAACTATGGTACAACACAAAAGGAATTTTCATAGGATGAGACAGCTTTGAACATCAAGTTTTATCAACTCATGAAGTTTATTCTCCAGGCATTTGTCAGTGCCTCATCCACCCACATGGGCTTCTGAGCCACAGGATTCTGTGAACAAAGTCTGCACTCAAGAGAGGACTTTGGTTGTGTACCTGAGCATGGGCTGTCACATAAACCAATTATTAGATGGAGGGATACATTGTTAAATAACCATCTTAACTTTATTGGCAACTCCAGTCGTTCCCCCAAGGCGAAAGATAGGAGAGGTAGCACATCAGTGTGAGATATCAGTAAAAGGAATTCTGGTATGCTCTCAAGACAGCTAGCAAATGTCTCCTTTTCCTTGGTGGCAGGATGCACTCATGCCTATAACCAAAGAGCATGAACTTTTCAAAGAGATGGGGTTGTCTTTCCAAGTTACCTTTATTTTCAGTTACCCCTCATTATTTTTTTTCTCTGTGTTTAGTCTTCTCAAGACATCTTTTGCTGTTGGCCAAACTGAGAAGTTGATTCACCTTCTGTGTACAGACAAGTTTTTCTCCATCTTGTTTTTAACAGGAACATAAATATGCATTTTCTCATGCATTTTGCAAAGTTGCACAACAAAGTTGCAAACACTTGCAAAGTTATCACAACATGGCACTAGGAAGTCAACAATGGCACATCACCATAGACAGATTTAAATTAAATCAGTTTACAGTCTGTTCCTACCTTCATCCTCTTCTTTTGTAGGGAAAGACTTGTGACATGATGTGTGTTGGGAAACTCAGTGGTCACATTAGACGTAACACCTGCTTTCTCCTTCAGCTTTCTACCACTGTATATGGGTAAAACCAAGAATTCAATGTGGGATTGAATGCTGTTTCTTCAAAAGACACATACTAAAGGGTGTCTCGGTTTGGGAAGACAGGTATCGGTTAGGGAAAGCTGGAGTCTCCCTCCAAAATACCAAATTCTTTCAATTTAAAGGCCTTCAGGCAAAAGATTTGAGAAAAGGAACAACAATTCTTTACTAAGAATATTTAAAATACCAATAGTATACACAACAAACAAACAAAGAAGGTCCTAGGGACCCTGACTGTTAGTCGGGGGGGGTGGCTGCAGTCCTTCTGGAGCGGTGGATGTAGCTGTCTTTTTCCTCAGTTCGGGTGCAGACCGAAGACCGCAGCAGGCAGGAGGCAGCAGGGAGCGGTCGGAAAGTGTCCGTGGCAGCCAGGAGCCGGGCGGCCACAGCAGCAGCTCTGCTCGGCGCGGGAAACAGTGGGAACTCCGGGGCAGGAGGCAGAAGGTCTCAGAGAGAGCCGGATGCCGTGGAGCAGCAGGGGCAGCGGTGGAGCAAAAAGCAGCACCGAAAACATGCGAAGCGGCTTCAGCTGGGCACCGGAGGGTCCGGGGACAGGAAACTCCCGTAGAGAGAGAGCCCCCCTCATTTTCCTGAGTCCTGGTTTATGCAGGTGGGGATGGTCAGCTCCCCCCACTGAGTGCAGCGTCTCACAATGGGATGATACGAGTCTTAATGGCCCACCAGCAGAAGATACTTAAGGAATATTGCCCCACCTGGTTTTAACAATTGGGCAAGGCATTCACTCCCCTTCCCAAGAAACATTGCCCTACCTGGTTTTAACAATTGGGTCAGTCAAAAAAGCATTCACTCCCCATCCCCCTGGCATTACAAAAAACAAAACCACACAGCTTCTCAACTGCTTTCAACAGATGAAAATGGAATACAATCTGTTTGATTCCATAACCCAAGACAAAGGGGAACGGTAGCCCTAGTATTAGCCTGGTATTAGGATGTTTACTTGTAAATTTCTTTTGAATTTTGAAATATTATTGTTTGTTTTAGTCTCCTAGAGATGCTTAATTGAAAAAGCATGTATGTGACATACTAAATTAAAATCTCAAGGGGTGATCTCAGAAGCAGTGCTGGTCTCTTTACCCCTTGGTATGCAGGATCTTTGTTGTAAAGCTATGGTGAAGAAAGTTCATCTAAATCTGAAGTGTGTTTGGAAAATATTTCTACTGAGAAGAGTGTTTAATGCAGACTTGTCAGTCACTGTTGATGGAATTGGTCACACAACCAGAATCATAAAGGTGATGCAGCAGAAGAGAGGTAACTCCATGTGGATCAGGGCACAGCAGGTAACAGTGCAGGGAGATGTGTTGACTGGATAATCTCACATTCTATACTTTATCTCCTTTTTCTGGTCATCACCTCTTTATGTCAGTGCAACTGCTTCAGATATTTATTCCTCACTAGATATGTCTTACATGCATTTAGAGATAATAATTATGTCTCTTAGAATAAATCTTTCCATTTGTTTTTTTGATTTAATGAATATTATAATACACTTCTTTTCCCTTCTCTTTGTACTTTTACAGGACATATGGAAGATATAAAGGTAAATTTTCAGTAACTGTATAACTACAGAACAACTTCAGAGTAATAAGGAGGGGGGTGAGTACAGTGGTTTAGTGTGAACTTTTCCTTTCCAGGGGCTCTTACTGTAAACAGATTGGATTGCTGGGAAGAGTGATGTTCAGAATGATAGCTGTGATGGGAAAGAAATGCATGTTTCAGCTTGTCTTGCCTCTGTAAAAGCAGCTCTTACCACTGAGACTAGTCAGAACAATTTCTGCCTCTCTTACTTTGTCCCCCAAAGTTTAGGTCACACTTATTAGGATAAAATGCTCATTTCTCCTCACTTAAATCCTCAGTTTAATGATCTCATCTTTTGACAAATGAGTGTAATTAGTACTCCTGTATAATTTATTAACTTCACTATTAAGTTGTATATGGATTAGTGAGGTAACAGGCAAACTGACAAAAATTGCTTCCAATTAGACTGTGATAGATGGGTTTGTGTATTTGATAAACAAGTTTTGTCACATTTTCAAATGAAACTGGAAGATGCTGTTTTTATTTACATCCTGTCGTATCCTGAGTCTGATCATAATTTAACTGGATTCTGGTCTGTGCTTTACAAAAAGAGGAGGAGATCTAAAGATACTAATAACATAAAAAAATGAATAGACTGAAAAGGACTGGTCTCAGAACTGATCCTTGGGGGACCCCACTAGATACAGGCCTGTAACTAGACTGTGTCCCATTAACCACTACTCTCTGGCTTCTGTCTTGCAATCAGTTCACAATCCACCTTTCTACCCAATCATCCAATCCACATTGCCTCAGTTTGGCTGCGAGGATGCAATGTGAGACTGTGTCAAATGCCTTACTGAAATCAAGATAGACCACATCCACTGCTCTGCCATCATTTATCCAGCTGGTTATGCCCTCATAGAAGGCTATCAGGTTGGTCAAGCATAACTTCCCCTTAGTGAAGCCATACTGACTGTCCATAATGGCACTCTTGTCCCTGATGTGTTTAGAGACAGCATCTAGAAAAAAATGTTCCATCACCTTTCCCGGGATGGAGGTGAGGCTGATCGGTCTACAGTTACCTGGGTCCTCCTTCTTACCCTTTATGAAGATTGGAGTGACATTTGCTAACCTCCTGTGCTTAGGCATCTCTCCTGATTCCTATGACTTAGAAAAGTTGACAGATAGTGGCTCAGCAATGACTTCCACTATCTCCCTTAGCATGTGTGGGTGTATCTCACCAGGGCCCATGGATTTATGTACATTCAAGTTGCTCAACACTTCCCTAACCCAGTACTCATAAACCAAGGCAGGCTCATCTTTGGCCTCAACTTTCTCTGATCTCTCAGCAACTGGGTTTTGATATTAGGACAGCTCCCAGAAGTATAGATGGAAGCAAGGAAAGTGTTCAGTTTGTCTGCTTTCTCTGTATCCTCTGTCTTCAGGTCACCCACTTCATTCAGCAGAGGTCCCACATTTCCTCTCAGTTTAGTTTTACCTGCAATGTATTTGAAGAAGCTGTTTTTGTAACCCTTGACCTCTCTTGCAAGGTTTAATTACAAGGAGGCCTTGGCTTTCTTAGTTGCATTCCTACATTCTCTCACCAGAGACTTACAATCACCCCAAGTGGCCATCCTCTCCTTTCATGACCTATAGACTTTCTCATTCCTCTTCAATTAATGCAGTATCTCCCCATTTAACCATACAGGTCTTCTATCTCACTTCCTTGACTTCTTTTCTGTTGGCATGCACTTGTGTTGTGCTTCAAAGAAGAGGTCTTTGAATAATAACCAGGTCTCTTGGGCCCCTTTACCTGCAAGTACCCTTTCCCATGGATTTCTCCCATCAATTGCTTGAAACAGCCAAAGTTGCCCCTCCTGAAGTCCAGGGTTGTGATTCTGCTAGGTATTCTGTTCCTACCACACAAGACCCTGAACTCCACCATCTCATGGCCACTGCAAACAAGGCTCAATCTTCACTGCTTCAACTAGACCCTCTTTGTTGCTGAGTAGAAGATCCAGCACAGCTCCTCTCCTAGTGGGCCTCTCCACCCAGTCAATATCAGTAACAATGCCCAACATTGCTGTGAAAAGATGGTAGAACTAATTGGGTAAAATAGCCAGGCATTTTTCAGTTGTGAATATAAATTGTCCACTGCCAGAGTTTTCATTTTGATGACTATAACACCATTGATTAATTATCCTGGAAAGCAACTCCATTCATTTAAAGAACTGATTAGCTGCATCTTGTAAAACGGAAGGTAATTAAACTGGAAGGGATCTATCAGGAGTATGGCTATCATCCACTTTATATCATTGCCGTGGCTTTCTAAATCTTCGTACCCAAATGTATTGAAAGGTTATTTTGCAGAATTTTTGATAACATTAATATGCATTTAAAGAAATGAAACAATGCAAGTGTATAGCTGTAAAATAGTGGGTGAAGCGTCACTTCCTCTTCTGTCTCCTAAGGAAGCCAGTGTTTCTTGATTCTTCTGGCGTTGCTGGTGCTACTGCAGTAAGCTCAAAACACAGGTATAAGCACAAAACACAGGGTCTTCCTGCTGCTTAAGAAATCTTGTATTATTATAGAAACACAGTATCACAGAGTAGCCCAGGTTGTAAGGGACCTCCAAAGGACATCTAGTCCAACCCCTTGCAGGGAGCAGGAACATCCTCTACTAGAGCAGGCCTCCCAGAGCCTTGTCCAGCCTCACCTTCAATAGCTCCAGGGATGGGCCTTCAACTACCTCCCTGGGCAACCTGTTCCTGTTTTCAACCTTCCTCCTGCTAAAGAACTTCTTCATAATAGACCATTCCAATCTGCCCTTCTTCAATGTGAAGTCATTGTCCCTTGTTTTATCTCTCCGGGCCTTCTTAAACAGTCCCTCTTCTATCTTCTTGTAGCCCCCTTCAGGGACTTAAAGATCGCTGTTAGGTCCTCTTGGACACTTCTTCTCCAGGCTGAATAACCCAAGCTCCCTCAGCCTGTCTTTGTAGTAGAGGTGTTCCAGCCCCCTGACCACTTTCATGGCCACCTCCAGACCTGCTTTATTAGGTACATGTCCTTCCAGTATTTAGGGCTTCAGAGCTGCAGCTCAAAATACTCTCACATATTTTGATAGTTCTTTCAACCCTTCTAGACAGAGAGACAAGTCTGCCTCACAGGTAACTTCAGTGGCAGCACAGTGTTGTTCTACACTTGCTCTCATTCAGTGACCTGTCATAAAAGAAATATTGGTTAGTTATTGCATACTGAAGTCATTGGAGTGTAAATAAGAGCCTGGCTGTCATCTGCCATCAGATAAACACAAAAATGATTCAGGATTAATAATTAAAAAAGGAAAAAAAAAAGAAACTCGGCTTCAGTGCAGTTAGTTGTCAAGGCTGTTTCTGGAATTGTTGAGGGTTCTTGTGTTTTAATGCTGGTGACATTGTATTTATGAGAATGAATCACATTCTGCGAAGAACACATCCAACCTTTAGTCTCCATTTGGAATGTAAAAACATCTTTAACCTACTCATAGCAGGAACTGCAGTCTCTTTCAGAGGTGATTGACTTCTGCTGGGGCTTTTTCATGGGTATTAAGAGACTCTTTGGTGACTTATGTTTGAGTGACCTCAGGAAATAAAATATTCAGGTGTTAAGGTAAGATTTCNCAATTATTGCAATATGTCTCCATGGAAAATTTCTTTCTTAAATTACTGCAGATATTTATTTGGGTTGTTTCTGCATTTATTTATTTATTTAGGTGTGGCTTCATTTCCACTGCTTCAGGCCAGCCTGACATGCACAAAATCATTAACCCTCTGCTCCAGGGAGCTTACCCTTATGGCAACATCTTTGATATCAGATTGGATCCCTTCCAGGCAGAATTTAATTGACTGAATTTCTAGGGGGAAAGTTGGTTTCCCCAGTCTCTCACTGCTTCATGAGACCATGATTGTTTCAGCCTTTGATTTAGAAGCCAAGTTTGTGCTGTTCTATGATAGTAAAGGGAGAGCAGGGAGTGAAACAGAGAACACAGACTGTGCTTTGAAGCATAAGCTGACATGTTTCTTCATTTAGGGATACATTTGCTCTAGGTGCATTGGTACTTTATAAGTATTCACAACAGAAAAGCAGTGTGAGATAGATAAACACAATTTTATAGCACTTAAATGCAGAATACAAGCAAACATGGGAATTCTGTCCACGATAAGTCATGGAGACAATGCAATATTGCAGTAGTAAGGTAGTGAGGTGATGTCTTTTATCTTAAGCTTGAGTTATATAACTCCGGTTGAGATCATTGATAGGTTCAACCTCTGTTACAACTTAGAGAAGAAACAAGATATTGTATAGAATCACTTCTTACACAAGCAGCTCCTCTGATGTCAACAGAGCTGGGTATAGATACCGGCTTATTCAGCCACTTTTTTGTCAGCAAGCTCTTCCAGAATCACTGAAGTCTGTGCTGTTAACAGATAATTGGTGATGAGAGCAGTGGTTATGGTTACCTACACACAACTTCCATGAAATCTACTAAGTTGTAGTCTTAGTTTGATTTTTCAACCCAAATGCTTTCTCTTCCATAAGTATTTCAGAATAAAGCAAAGCATAAAGTAAAACCTAAAGAACCAGAAAGTACGCTGTCAAGTGTAATGAACATGAACCCTAGGTGTTGCTTTCCCATTTTACAGGCTACAAAAGTTCTAGGCAAATTGTCGTTTGGCTGGAGAGAAAAGGACTTTAGAATGTTCTGCAAGGGCACTTCCTAATATAGTGTTTATTCCTCCAGCAGGCAGGGGAGAAAAATAGGACTAGTATCTTATTTACTCACTGACTTGTTTCAGAGCCCCATCATTTCACACAAATGATCATTCTTTTGCTTCTCTTTCTTTTACATCACTTCCACAGCAGCAGATTCGAGATTTGCAGTGAGAAGGGGTGTCACGTACTGAATCAACTAAACCAGGTGTTTAATATTTTATGCTTATTTTTCTTGCTTTTTTAATTTTTATTTAGGAAAACATTTGGAGTCATTCACGTTTTTTAATGATTTACAGCAACAACATCTATTATATTTCCTTGTTCTGGTTTTGAGGAGGTAGGCATCTGACACGTGGCACTAACAGCTGTATTGAACACAAATTACCGCTGATGTGCTATTTCTCTGACTTTTAAAATAACTATTAAAGACCAATCTATGTTCACCAGGATTTTTCTTTCTTTTATTGTTTCTCTCACAGTAAGTTTTATTCTCTCATTGTTTATGTTTTCATTCTGGTATAAGGTAAATATGGAATCAAACAAGCCATGTGCCTCACTCAGAATTGGGAAGTAGACATTGGTTTATCCTTTTCTATTCTCTTTTGTTAGGACCTTTAAACAGGATCTCATCATTATCATCTGGATTACTGCAGCATACTTGGAAGCTGCTTTCAGACCTGTACCACCCTCTTCCAGTGTATATGAAAAGGCAACACTATTGATCATCCTGCTAGCAGTGACTTCCCCTACATGAACCTTGTCTTTATGCTTCATCAGTGTCTCATAGTATATTAGTCCTATTTACACCTTGTGCTGCTCAGTTTCTTTTTTTTTATGATATTTTATGTCATTGTTTATATTCTTTTTACTTTACTATTGATCATAATCCCTTTATTTCTTCCAGTTAACCATAGCTTTGTCATGTTACCCTGATTAGAGGCTTCCTGTGCTGCTTATCTTGTAAAGCAAAGTCCATAGGAGACCCAGTAGGTCTTAAAGAAAATTTTATCTATAGTATTTGCTTCAACAAAGACAATGAAACAGTGCAGAATATTTTACTTCCCTGGGTAATAATTTAGTCTTGCTATATTCTCAGGATTCTTCCTCTATGATCTTCAGCTGACGCATGGAATCACAGCTGTGATTGTGTTGTGGTTCTGAGTATTCTGGAGACTGGATCTCCACCTTGGTGTTAAGTCAGATCGACACTAATGGTCACATTCATCAGGTGTGGGGCTTTATGGGCTCCTCATAATATGATTTGTTCTTCTTTGTACTGATACCAACAGAGTGGATTTACATTTTGGTTATAACGATGGTAGTACTTCAGAATCTGAAAGGCTTTAGTGTAGAAGTAATATTTGTACTTGGCTCTGGTTCTAGGACTTTGTAGTCTACTACAGTTACATTTCTTGATACAGGCTGAGTGAAACCTACTTTCTGTGACATTAAAAGTGACATCAGCTAAGGCTTAAACTGGCATTATGGATAGTCTGATTTTGGGCCTTTTTGAGGCAAGTACTTTCACTGCTGCTCTACTTGGCTGCCCTCAGCTAACACTCATCAGTGAACTTTACATCTCCACAGTCTCTTCCACTTGGCTGTGAAATTAGTGCTTATGTGTGGCTCTGGTGCTTCTGCTGCTGCCAAGACTGTACCATTGGCTTTCGCTGAGATATAAAGTGAGCAGGAAAATTTCTTACTTATTACATCTCTTACATTCAATTAATGATCTTATACCATTGGAGGCCAGTGCAAAATCTGAAAGGGAGAAAAAAACCCCTCTCTTGCAACTCTGTGTCTGTACTTTTCTGTTTGTACTTTACAGAACTGGAATGCTGCTGGCTACCAGGATCACACCACTCAGCAGTAATTAGATACAGTATCTGCTGTATAGGCTTAACCCTGGCCAACAGCTGGGCACTGCAAGGCTACTTGCTCACTCACCCCAGAAGAGAACTGGGGTAGACAATTGGCAGAATAAAAGTGAGAAAACGCATGGGTTGAGATAAGAACATCTTAACAGTTCAATAATTGAAATATTACAATAATAAATTTAATGAAAAGGAAAATAACAGAGCGGGAAATAAACCCCAAGAAAGTCAAGTTACACAAATTGTTGCTCACCATCAACTGACTGATGGCCAGCCAGTACCACAACCAACCTCCCCTCTGTTTATTTGTAAGCATGATGTCCTATGGTGTGGGATATCCCTGTGGTCAGTTTGACAGAGCTGTCCTGGCTGTGTTCTTTCCTGACTCTTTGTGCAACCTCAGTCTGGTCACTGGTGGGTCTATGAGGAGCAGAAAAGGCCTTGACTCTGTGAGCACTGCTCAGCAATAGCTAAAAAATCCCTGAACCATCAACACTGCTTCCAGCACAAGTCCAAATCACAGCCACATTACAGCTACTGTGAGGAAAATTAACTGTACCCCAGCAAAAAATAGTATAATTATGAAGAAATAAAAATATATCAGATTGCATATAGAGAGGGTGAATAACATAGCTAGAAAAATCTCAAGAACAACAGCCACTGCATGCTACTGACTGACAGTTTATTTTATCACTCTGAGATGCAAGGAACTGTTGCAAGCTGAGTGGGAATTGATCTGCTCTATACAGATAAATGAAGTTCCACTTGCAATTCTTTGGTCACTCACTTGTTGCCAATTAAAACTGAAGACCATGGTCATGCACCAAAAATATTAATTAGCTCTCTTCAGTTGCTGGTTATCTGCTGACCCAGGAGATTGTGGACTGGCTCGTGTGCTACAGCTCTGCCTGGCCTTCATTGTCTGCAGGAGGTTTTCTGGCTCGTGCCATGCCATTTCCACTGCTGCACTTGAGGATGAGTACTGTGTAGCCAGGGGAAATAAATTAATTGTTCCTTCCTCCCCTGCTTCATTTCAGATTTATCTGATGAGTTTTCATTTCTGTTGGCTAACTTTCGACTGCTATTCTCCACCACTACCTGCACTGTCAGTGGTCATCTTTAAAAGCTGTGTCTTTCCCCTGTGTGTTTGTCTTGGCATATGGAATATAAACATTTGTATTGTATTCTCATCTGTAGAAAGCAGTTGAGAAGATATGTAATTTTATCTCTGGCATAAGAATGGGACTCGGGGGCACTAGGATACCTCTCTCCACTGGATTTTGCAGAGGAGAGGAGCCACATGACTGCCACTGAACCTTTGGAGGAGGAGGAGGGGGCGGGCTGGGGGTGCTTGGCGGCGCGGAGCCGCTCCCCGGGAGCCGCTGAAGCTGCGGCTTTGGAAAAAAGCGAGCACGGCTGCAGCAGCGTGGACCTGAGCAGGGGGACTCGCTCTCTCTACTGGAGTTTCCTGTCCCCGGACCCTGCGGTGCCCAACTGGAGCCACTTCGCGTGCTTTTGGTGCTGCTTCTCTGCCACCGCTGCGTCTGCCGCTCCACGGCATCTGGCCTCCCT
>VZRI01008763.1:0-12807 GCA_013397515.1 Upupa epops | reverse complement strand
ACACAGGAAGGATATTGAACTGTTGGAAGGTGTCCAGAGGAGGGCCATGAGGATGATTGGAGGGCTGGAGCACCTATTCTATGGTGACACATTGAGAGAGTTGGGGCTGTTCAGCCTGGAGGAGACTCTGGGGACATATTATAGCGGCCTTCCATTATCTGAAGGGGTCTACAGGAAAGCTGGGGAGGGGCTGTTTCCAAGGTCTTGTAGTGGTAGGACCAGGGGTAATGTTTTCAAACTGGAAGAGGGGAGATTTAGACTGGAAGTCAGTCTAAATCCTCCCTGGAAGTGTTCATAGCCAGACTGGATAGGGCCTTGAGCAACCTGGTCTAGTTGGGGGTGTCCGTGCTCATGGCAGGAGGGTTGGAACTAGATGATCTTTAAGGTCCCTTCCAACCTGAACTATTCTATGAATCTATGAAGGAGAACCTCTCTTGATCTACTAACCACCCCCCTTCTAATCCACCCCAGGATGCCATTTGCCTTCTTGGCCACAAAGGCACATTGCTGGCTCCTGTTCTTCCTGCTGGCCACCAGGACATTCAGGTCCCTTTCTCCTATGCTGCTTTCCAACAAGTCAGTTCCCAACCTACACCAACCTTGCCCATCTGTGATTTATAGAGGGTAATCACACCAATGGCAGATCCTTTGATTCCACTCGCAAGCAGAGCCTGGATGAGCTTGACTATGAAATTAACTTCTGCCATGTTGTAAAAGCTGTTGTCCCTTTCCATCTGGAAACAGGAAAGGAGATTTCCAATTTAGGGCTCACAAATGGAAATAAAACGGAGTACAAACTACAACAATGCCTTTTTATGTAAGAAATGTTTACAAACTTACTTGCTCAACCCCATTAACATTATAAAAGCATAGTGTTGGAAGCCAATCCAACAGTGGGCTTCTCTCTTCATCAGAAACACCGTCTTGCAGACTTCCTTCATAGAACAGCTTGTTGGCTATGGCACTAATGGCAGGGTGACAGCGGTACTGCGTCCGAAGAAAGATTGGTTCATGTCCCTGAAGAATTAGGACATAGAAAGTGTAACTAGGGAGAATTGATGGTTGGATTTGACGGTCTTGAAGGTCTCTTCTAACCTGAATTATTCTCTAAATTATTTCTCCAAAGGTAGGGTTAGCAGCACCTACCATTAAGCAGAGCCGGTCAAAGAGGGTCTGCTCCAATCCCTTCCCATGAATGCTCTCAGACCCTTGAATTGTTGGTGGTAATTGCTTAGGGTCTCCAACGAGGACTAGCTTTTCACACTGAAACCTGAAAAGGAAAGTTAAAAGCCTAAGAAGATACCTTTTAAAAAAGGACGTGAAGCTATTCATAAGGAAAGGAAGTGTTGTGTTTATGTATCAGAGGTTAGGCATTCTTACCCTACTACGGCGGGGGGTTGGATTTAGGTGATTTTTCAAGGTCCCTTCCAACTCCATCAATCACCCTCTTTACCTGGCAATAGGAAGGAGAGAAGCAGGTTCGGTCATCTGGCTGCACTCATCCAGCAGCACCACAGGAAACTTCAGGTTATTCAAACATGGGAACAGGCAGGCAGCACAGGTCACTCCAACCACTTTTACCTGGGTTATTAGTGAAGGGAAAATTAGTACTGTAAAAATGAACAGCATTTAACAGCTGATCTCCGTGAAGGACGTAACTAGCTCTGGCAGTGTCACTAAACAAGATGTGGGAGAAGTCCTGCACAGGACATACTAAGGTCTAGCCTTGTAATCAAACCTGTCCTAGTCCTAATATTTTCTTTTTCAAAACCAGCAGCTTGGCAAGATTCCCAGTTTCCATTCACTGGGCCTTTGGGATAAGACATAGCAAATCTCCACTTCCCCATCCCATCACTGGGCTGTACCTGTTGCAAGATGGTTTTATTGGTCCCCAGTTTATGCTGCTCAATACTCTTCCGTACACATATTTTTTCAGCTGGAGTTAAATCTTCTTTCAGGAGAGCAAGCAGCTCTTTCAGCTGCTCGTTTTCATTTCCTGAGCCAGCATGTAAACTTGAAAAAGATTTGATCATGTGAGTTATGGCTACTGACAGTAACAGCCCTTTCTTCTTGTACTTTGCAGCATTCTCTCGATTTGTGTGAAAAATGCTATGCAGATTCCTTAAGTAGTTAAAGAACAAACCTCAGAACACTACAGTAGTACAGAATTCATGCTTCCTTTAATTAACATTACATTTATTATTACTTCCCCCTTGTTCTTGCCACTGCAGAGGTACCTGTTCCAAATCTGTTTTCCTCCCTCTATGAACTCCCCAGTCTGCAACTGCTTTTGTTTTATCCTCCTTAACTACTTCCCATTAGCTTCAGTTCCCTCCAAAATCCTTACCTGTGGGGAAGAATTGCTTTGGTGATTTTCCTAATGCTTCCCACTCTGATAAAATCCCTGAATCCAAGATCAAGCAGACTTGAAAGAAAAAGAGATAAAACAGAATCACAGAATTATTGAGGCTGGAAAAGCCCTGTGAGTTTAGCCAGCCTAGCTCATGACCTAACATCACCACATCAGCCAGACTAGGGCACTAAGGGCAACAGTCAGCCTGTTCTTAAACACCTCCAGGGATGGAGATTCCACCACTACCCTGGGCAGTACATTCCAGGGTCTGATCACCCTTTCCATGAAGAAGGGCTTCCTAACATCCAACCTAACCCTCCCCTGGCAGCTTCAGACCCTGCCCTCTCATCCTGTGGCTAGTTGTCTGGCAGAAGAGCCCAACCTCCACCTGACTACAACCTCCCTTGTTGTAGAGTTGTAGAGAGAGAAGGTCCCCCCTGAGTCGCCTCTTCACCAAGCTCAGCATCCGTAGCTCCCTCAGCCTCTCCTCATTACACTTTCACTCCAGTCCCTTCCCCAGCCGCGTTGCTCCTGTGGACCCGCTCCAGCCCCTCAATCTCTTTCTTGAAGTGGGTGGCCGAGAACTGCTCTCAGTCCTCGAGATTACAGAAGCATAGAGAGAAGAATTGAGAAATGGTTCTTAAATAATTAGCAGAGACACCAGAATACTGAAGAACACAAATTTCTGTGATTAACCATATGAGGTAACTCAGGCCACAGTTTAAATAAAAGTCAATGCCCTCATCATGATTTGTCTCAAACTTCCTTAATGCCTGTATGATTCTCCCCTCATGATCTGTCTTCTATTCGTACTTTCCCTTCCCTTGTTTATCCTTGCAAACCACTGGTTTTATTTCATGTTGGCTTAATCCTGGAGCCTTCCAGGTCTGGTTCCCTTTCCACCCTTCTTTCCCCTGCCCCTACTGCTACTTCCTAACAATTCCTGATCCACACTACTGTGTCATGATGAATTGTAGCAGTAAAGAGAGCAATCAAAGTAATGAAATAGAGTGGAGGCCGTACAGCTCATGTTACCCCTTAAGGTCCTTTAGCATCTGTTGCTGTGCAAAGGAACAAAGCTAAAATTGAAGCCTGAGCGTGGCTCTTTATTTTAACGTTTTTCCAGTTACACTGGAAATGGCAACACAGTTCTCTGCTACAGAAACACGTGATTGGGTTTGGAGTAACAGTGTGTAAAAATCACAGTAACCTACCCCAGCAGGATCCTGTCAACAGCAATGTTGGTGAAAGAAGCAATGAGAAGTTTCCATGGAGCTGCCCTTGGACCCTGCGTAGCTTCACTGCTTTCAAAGAGCTCTACCAGCAACAAGATCACGACAGACAGCAGGTAGCTCTTGCCAGCTCCAAAAACACCTGATATTTTGGAAAAAAACCCCAAGTTACAAGTGGAAATTTTATAGAAAATACAGTTTTGATTGATTATTATTAGCCTCAGCTAATTGATCTTTATTAGCCTCCAAGAACCCGAGGCAATAATTTTCCTTACTCTTTGCATTTACTGTCTGTAGGAAGTTTACAAAGCTCTACAGTGAGGGGACACTAAGGGAATTTCCCTAAGTTCTGGTTGAATACAGAATCCCACAAGATCACAGAATCCTTTGGGTTGGAATAGACCTTTAAGATCATCAGGTCCAACCACTGACCCAGCAGTGCCAGATCATTGCTAAACCATGTCCTTGATACTGGAAAGCACAGACACTGCTTTTCAGTATCAGTGTTTAACATCTGTGAGCTGAGATGTTGCTAACAAGGGCAGTGTAGAGTCTGTTATCTGGGCAAGACCTCCCAGCTACCAGGGTGCAGACTGAACTGCTGGAGAGCAGTGTAGGAGAAAGGGACCTGGGGGTCCTGGTGGCTAGCAGGATGGCCATGAGCCAGCAATGTGCCCTTGTGGCCAAGAAGGCAAATGGCATCTTGGGGTGGATTAGAAGGGGGTGGTTAGTAGATCAAGAGAGGTTCTCCTACAGGTCTACTCTGCCCTGGTGAGACCACATCTAGAATATTGTGTCCAGCTCTGGGCCCCTCAAGTACAGAAGGACACAGAACTACTTCAGAGGAAAGGCTGAGGGAGCCGGTTCTCTTCAGCTTGGAGAAAAGGAGACTGAGGGGTGACCTCATTAATGTTTACAAATATGTAAAGGGCAGGTATCAGGAGGAAGGAGCCAGGCTCTGCTTGGTGGCACCCAATGATAGGACAAGGGGCAACAGGTGTCAGCTGGAACAGAGGAGGTTCCACATAAATAGGAGAAGAAAGTTCTTCATGGGGAAGCTGACAGATCACTGGAAAAGGCTGCCCAGGGGGTTTGTGGAGGGAGTCTCCTTTGTTTAAAATCTGCTTGGACCTGTTCCTGTGTGACTTGGTCTAGGAACCCTGCTGTGGCAGGGGGATTGGATTGAATGATCTTTCAAGTCTCCTCAAATCCCTAACATTCTGTGATTGTCTAAACCTGCTTGTACAGGTAGAAAACTGACAAAACAAACAAGAAACCAGAAGCATAAACCAGCAAGAAATGACAGAAAAAACATTCTATGGTTATTTAGCAAAGTTGATCCGTGGTAAAAAGTGTTTTTAATATTAAGACATAAGCAGAAGGCAACTAAATAGCTTGGATACTGTGTGGAGTGCTCACTTGGGAGGAACTTTACATTTAGATAAAATCCTGCAGAAAGCAAAAATCAAGAGTCAGAAGCTCAGTGCTGATAGAAAGGATGTGAGAATGTCAAGGTCATTTCTTGTGCTGCACTGAAAATAAATCACTGTTTACCAGAAGTATGAAGGTCCCTTTAGGTCTGCCTGAAACTGTAAATATCTGATAATAAAAAAGCCAAGCCTACTGCTTCATCCTGGAGAGGGTGTAGAGATGTTTCCCTCATGCTGAGTTTACAAGTTAATGAGCCTTTTTGCAAAGCTCTGGTGGCAGTGAGTTTCGCAGTAAGTTGCTCTATACCATGTATGATAGTGATGGGGAGATTCTGATGTTCTCTCACTGGTTTGGTACTGTCACATGAGGTCATCATCTGAGCTATCCCAATCAGCGCTGCAGCTTGGTCTGGGTTCAATGAGAACGTTTGGATCATCTTCTGGGCCAGAGCCATGGCCACTTCTGTGCTGACAGGCCCAGGCATCACTGTGCGGTTCAGGTTGATGGCAGGTGGGATGAATTTCCTTTTGTTGAATCCAATAGTAGCATTTTCAGAACCAGAATTCCTGAGAAAAACACAGCAGTCAAACACTGAGGCAAAATATTGCTCAGCTGCAGTTTGTATCTATGGCTCTGATATTCATACTCATGCAACATCGAAATGCTGAGGCTTTAGGATTAAGATTTCGTATAATTAAAAGTTGCTTCCCCCTGCACCTTTGATGTACTCCTGCTCCTAATTACTTCCCTGGGTGAAAGCTGGATTGTAAGAAACAGGCTTTTGGGTTTTAGTGTTCTTGCTGCATGTTAGCGTATTTAATCTGACTTACTCCCATGGCGTGATGGAATTAAGAATGGTAGAAGGCAGTTAGAGGCAGCAGGCATTCCTATAATTCCTTCTAATTCTTAAAGCACTAAACCGTAAACAGGCTTGCAAACACCCCAACATTGTTCTGATTCTCCAAGAAAAGATTTCATTTTTATGTTTACTGTCAAGTGAGTCTAAAAATTGGGCAGGAACGGAACTCCTGTGAACATTGACTTAATGCAGATCAGTATCTGTCAGTCAAACAGTTGCAATATGGCCAATATTAATCTCTAGGTCGTAAAACCTGGACTGCAGATAAGCTTTAAGGGAAAAAGCACCTTAGAATCAAGTTAGAGGTAAGCAACTGGTCAGTTCATATTTCCACTAAATGAAAATCACATTGTCCACAGTTCAATCCTTGCCCCGTTTTGCTGCTCTTAGTTTTCCTCATCTGTTTTTTAATAGGGTCATGTCAAAAGGTAGTTTGGTTGGGGTTGTTCCTGTCCCCACTGCTATATCCTATGCTCATGGCATCACTGAGCCAGTGACTTACATCTTGAGTAGATACGGTATTAGTGGCAATGTGGATGGATTGAAGTGCTCCTCCATGTTTCTTAAACATGTAAGCTCACTGCCCGCATTACAAACCAACAAGGCATAAACACATGCTGGAAAAGGCCACAGAACAAACAAGAAAATTAGGAAAAAAACCCAAATTAGTCAGAATTTCTAATCAGGAAAATACATTCATTATAAACACTGAAAGAGTCATTGACCTCCTGGAAGAGAAACTGAATTGATCCAGCTACATAAGTGAACGTTATAGATGAGGAGAGACCTCTTAGTCTTTTCAAGGTGTGCCTGAAGTATTTGTGATTCCAACATTAGCTTAGATAAAAATCCTTCCCTCATTTTAGAAATACTCAAGGTATTTAGAATGCTCTGGAATTTAGGAGGATAATCTTGTAAGCCAAGGGAAGAAGGTAATAACAGGCCAAGTATTTAATGATATGATTCCAGTAACAGGCTAACAGATCTCTAACATGTTTAATAACCCACAAATTTCCCAATAACAAAGGAAATGTATTAGTTTAGATCAATTCCCATTTCATCCTTCACTGCCAGTGAGCTTTTTCCCTCTGTTTCACATGATTGTTAATTATTTGCTGTCAAACTCACTGTTTGCTTGCCAGTTTGAGGGGGAGTAGCCTTTCAGCGGTAGCAGTTCTACTTCATTGTTGGAGGATGGTCCAAAGAAAGCACTGCTTGCAATCACAGTATCAAGGGGATCAAAGTTCAGAGTCTTCGAAACAACCCAAATATCATCTGTTGAAAAGTACATAAAGCGTTCTTGTGAGGCCTAGCACAGATCTATCTGACTGTCACAGAAAAAGATCAAATATTATTGTACACAAGGAAATTATGATACATGGTGGCTTTGATGATCTTGGAGATCTCTTCCAACCTTAATTACCCTATGATTCTATAGATGTTTGGCCCATGTCTTTCCAAAAACTCCATGGTACACACATGTGATAAACTCCAAAGCTAAGGGCATGGAACTGATATTTTTTGAAGACAAAAGATTCATTATTTGCCTTATAGAATAAGAATTGCTTCCTTAAAAGCATCAGTTATCAGGATTATAAAAATAGGCCTCAAGTTTTTCTCTTTATCATAGGATCAGAGAATGGCTCAGGTTGGAGGGGACCTTAGAGCTCACCTACTCCAACCCCCTGTCATGGACAGTGACATCTCTTAACCAGACTTGGTTGCTCAAGGCCTCATCCAATCTGGCCTTGAACACCTTCAGGGAAGGGGCACCCACAGTCTCTTCAGCCAATCAATTCCAGAGTCTCTCCACTCTTGCACTGAAGATGTCCTTCCTAAGATCTAAGGGTAATGGATGCAAGTGTGAACACAGAAGTTTTACCTCAATACGAGGAAAAACTTTACAGTAAAGGTTATTAACCATTGGAACAGGCTGCCAAGGAGATTGTTGGAGTCCAGTTCTCTGGATATGTTTCAGACCCATCTGGATGAGTTTTGTGGCTTTTAGGTGGTTATGCTTTTCAGTAATCTGTATCCTGCTTGAGCAGGTAGGTTGGACCAAATTGCCTTTGAAGGCCCCTTCCAACCCTAAGAAACTGTATAAACTGTGTAAACCTCCTCTCCTTCAGTTTAAAACCATTTCTCCTTGTCCTATCACTAGATCCCTGTGTGAAGTGTCTCTGAATCCCTTTAGATTATAGATTAAAACTTAAACAAAGCATAACATGACAGGGACAATCCCCTCTGATGCTTAAGATTTGCTTACCTTTGCTATAGAGAGAATAATGCTCCTTTCTGCTCAGTTTGAGGTATAATTTGGATTTAGAATCACCATTGAAACTGTCAGGTGTATGCATGAGTCTCCTGAACTTCATGCAGCGCTGTGTTTGAATTTCAAAGGTTTTCCTGTTAAATGGCAATTTAAGAGGAATGTAAACCATTTCTAGATCCCCTCCAAAAACCAAGAAAGCTCCACAGATTAGACCAAATGATACAGAGCTGATCTTGGTGGTTGGTCATCACTCTACACTATTACCAACTTATAAACACATTTATCTTGATTGCTAAATATACTCCTGTTCAGCCATAATGAAAGTGTTTAATAGCACAGAACAGCCGGACACACAACTTGTAACATTAAAACAAGAATTGTTAAGAGAACAAATCAAATTATCTTACAAACAATTACATGCACAGTAATTTGAATGCAACAATCCTAAGGGGTTTCATGAAGCTGTTGTGTTTCTGGTAAGGAATTTTGATTCTTGATGAAATGTTGACCTTAAACTGTCATTGCTGTCAGTATTATTCCTTGACTAATTTGGGTTTTGCTGTTCTATGCAAAACCTCTTCAACCATCACCTTAGTGAAATGCTACAGAAACGCACTACAGGAGTAGTTACAAATCCTACAGCTCGCACAGCACCCCTGAGAGACACACAGTGTTCCGGTATACCTCACCAAAAGCTGGCATCCCTCATATACAGAAATCTTCAGGCTTCGGAGGTATTTCCCAATGCTTTTAATGTCGTGAAGCACTACAGCAGGGCTGGATTTCAGCTGGGCAGGGTTCACGTCTTCTATCCACTTGAAAAAGGAACACTGCTCAGCTTTTGGGGCATCACAGGTATAGAACAAACGGCCCTAGGAAGGGGAAAAAAAGAAAACATGCCATTAGCACATTAAAACAAGAGAGAAAAAAATTATATCTCTTTCTGGATAGCAGGACTGATCATCACTTTAACAAATCATTCTGAATTACTCTATAGGAGATCACACAATATGGTCTGAAGGTCAAATAGCCACCAAAGAAAACAAAACAGCACCTTGTTGTGACCTTCTTTTTTAACAGTTGCCAGCTTAGCAGGGTGCCTGTGGTTACAGAGTGGGACACAGCTTGCTCTGCTCTCACTCTGCCCACCTTTTGATGGGGTGTAGAAGGATATATCCACTTTGGAAAGAGCTGAGTGTAATCTTTGTGACAACTCAAACAAAATGATGTTTAATTGCTCTAGGCATAGAAAGGAGAGATTAATTAGTACAGGTGATATAAGCACATTCAAACACATCTTCAAATGTGTTCCCAAATATTAATCAAAAAATATTTAACCCGAGTCCTAAAATAGTCTAAACCTAATGTACGTGGCTGCTCCAACGGATTATGTTGATGTTCTTTCTCCCTCTCACCCAGCTTTGTGAGGCCACAGGAATACCCTGTTGAAAAATTAACTGTTTGACATAGTGTGGTGACACACTTACCCGTCAGAGCTGCTTTAAATATCTGCTTGTACTGAATGTGGGATTGAAACACTGTCGGTATAGCAATCTCTCTTTTAGGAACATCAGCATGTTTGACTTTCTCCGCATTAGGAAAAGATAGCTCGGAAATCACTACAGCCTAAAGACCCAGAAAAATAAACCATAAAAACTTGCAAACTCCTGGATGAGATAAAATCTCTCCTTTTCTAAGTTGTGGTGTCATTAATAATTATTATTAAATAGAAAAGAATTGTGTCGCAATGAGAAGTTTCAAAATTAAGACTTCCAATGAAAAATAAGTTTTCTAAAAGCAAAATATAAACCTCCTTCACCCCAAATGTTTGCAGACTTTGTTAACTCTAAGTACAGGAGCCAGAGGAATGAAATAAAGTGTGACTGGAGCTATGGACTCTTCTTTTGGATGTACCACGAAGTTAAAACTTGCACCTTGACTAAGAGCCTGCACTTGTAATAACACAGATACTGCATGCATAGGCTTTAGAGTCAATGATCTAATTCAGAATCCTAAACAAAAGTGGATTTAATTGAGAAAAACTCTCCTTGAAAACATGTTCTTACAGATGATAGTTGACAAAAACTGGGCAATAACTTCTATTTCACCTTCCTGCCACCATCATTTACACTAAAAGTCTAAATTTGGCACTTTACAAAGGGTCAGCCAAGGCAGTTTAGAAAAATACATCAGCAGCTGCTGTTGTGTAGCTGAGAGTCCTGTGTGTGACCAGTACATAGACACTTCACACCCCATTGTACCCATAATGTCTTGCAGGAAATCAGATAAACACAGTTATTTTGTCCAGAACAATGTCTGACACCACTAAGCGAATCTGCTCCAACAGTTACGCACCTGGCTGTCTCCAGTGACCATGTGGCAGCTCAGATGACTCAACACCCTTCGTGTGGCTTCGGCCAATGGGCTCTCACTTAAGCACAGAGAAAGTGACTTCCTCTCTGAAGCCAAATCATGGCTACTGCTGTCTGGACAGTATTTACCAAGAGGTGCAGAGCCAGGGGCGCTTTTACTCCCAGCACTGCTCTCCCCTGTGTCACCCGGCAGCATTCCGAGGATGCTCGCAGCACAGATGCCATCGGTCACTTCTCCATCTTCACTGGTTTCAGTTATCAAGTCAGACTGAGTGCTGTTTTGGTACTTTAGTCACTTGCTTCGTCTGCTTTGTGAATCCACATTAGAGAACACCGGTTGCAAGGATTTCCTTTGTCTCTCTTCCCTGATGGCTCCAAACACAGAGGTTTCACAATTTCTGTCCCTGAGGCCAAAAGTGCTAATAGGAAATATTGCTGCTTCATAGCCTAAATGGACTCCTGAAGAGCCAAAAGCCTGCTGGACCTCCTTGGTGTCAGCTGGATAGTCAGGAATCTTCTCAGTGGCAGGAGCAGTGACAAATGGAGTCCTTGGAGGTTTGCATCGAGAGGGGCTATATTCCCCCAGAGAGCTGGATGTCTCCTGTGCTGCAGGGCAAATACAACTTACAGGCAATTTTTAGCATTTAGGGATGCCACTTCACAAGTACAAAACAAATCATATGGGGAAATAATTCCACCTTCTTCTAGCTGTATAAATTCATATTAGACTACTATACTGCCATAATGTGCAAATTAATAGTAATTAAGGTAGATAAATAGGCTTCTGGCAACACAAGCATCTTTTCTGACTAAATTCACTATCACTAAGAAATCACTAAGTCAACTTGAGGTGTCAACTGGAAGTGGGGCAGAGAATGGCTGAATAACAAAGAAAACAAAAGCCATGAAATAATAAAAGCCATCAATATGAGGTAGAGGTTTAGTTTACAGCTCTTCCCCTCCAACCTAGAACCTATTTTTCTTTATAAAATTAAATCACTCCACCAAAATCTCTTTGAGGACCATATCACTGGTGGGAGGGAGGCACAGAATTTAAGGCTAATTATGCTGATTTGGAAAATAATGGGGCTTAAAAAAACAGAGTCAGACACATATGAAAAATGTGTAATGAACAAATCTACCTCTGCAGTTCCTCAGGTGTATCACAAAAGATTTCAGTGCCCAGGGAAACTGCTGCTGAAAGAAAAAGCCTCACAGCTTTTCTAGCAAAAATATTGTAAAGTGTAATTATTGTCTCTTACTGAAAAAAAATCCTTGTAGCTCTGGTTCCCTGGGCTTTTGCTTTTACTTTGACTTACGTGATTCATCTGTTCTTAACTCTTGAAGTCTGCTATAGTTTGTTTGAAAAATCTCTTCTGTAATGCAGTTCACATGCTTGTCAGGACTTTGTGAACCTGAAGACTTTAAAAAAAACAAATTACCAACATTTCACAGAATCACAGAATTACTGAGGCTGGAAAAGACCTCTGAGATCAAGCCCAGCCTGTGACCTAACATCACCACACCAGCCAGACCAGGGCACTAAGGGCTACAGCCAGGATATCCTTAAACACCTCCAGGGATGGAGACTCTACCACTGCCCTGGGCAGTCCATTCCAAGGTTTGATCACCCTTTCAGTGAGGAAGGGCTTCCTAACATCTAACCTGACCCTCCCCTGGCAGCTTCAGGTCCTGCCCTCTCATCCTGTTGCTAGTTGTCTGGGAGAAGAACCCAACCTCCATCTGCCTACAACTTCCCTTTAGAGAGTTGTAGCGATGGAGAAGGTCCCCCCTGAGTGTCCTCCAGGCTAAACAACCCCAGCTCCCTCAGCCTCTCCTCATCACACTTTCCCCCCAGTCCCTTCCCAAGCCTCGTTGTTCCTCTGGACCTGCTCCACCCCCTCAATCTCTTTTTTGGAGTGGCCCAGAATTGCCCTCAGGACTCAAGGGGAGGCCTCACCATTGACTAGTACAGGGGGACAAATACATCCCTAGTCCTGCTGGCCACACTATTGCTGATACAAGCTAGAATGCCATTGGACTTTTTTGCCACCTTGACACACTGCTGGCTCCTGTTCAGATGGTTGTCAAGCAGTACTGCCAGATCCCTTTCTGCCAGGCCACTTACCAGCCACTCATCCTCCCCGTTGTCTATCTTCTATATAAAAATTATATATAATCTATTTCTAAAGACCTCAAGCGGCAGTGAGACAGAGCAGAGCTCCGAACGCTAACCACCGGCAGCCAGGGGGCAAAAAACCCCAAACAAATCAGAGAGGAGAGGACAG